>PVLA01007389.1:0-105988 GCA_004027455.1 Hydrochoerus hydrochaeris | reverse complement strand
CTATATTCATTTATGCCTAATGATATAGGCAATTCTATTGAAGATAATAAGAAACAATATAGCAACCATTGTAGATCACCTTGTACTGTGGTTTTATACGACTCTTTGGTTTCATGTTTTTATAGGAATTTGTTTTGTTTTGTCATGCTATGTTTTGTCTTTCCCTCTAATACAGAAAGGATAGAAATACATGTAGAGACTCACGTATGCGTAGCCATTTACACTCTCACTGACGATCTACTTTGTATGCTTTAATTTTGTAACTTGAACAACTATTTCTAAGAGGACAATATGTAATTTATCAACTAATGATTTCTTATTGTTTATCTTTTCTCTGAAATTCTGTATTATCTCTACCCTTTACATGTTTTTTTTCTCTTTAAATAAAAATTAAAAAAAAAAAACTTCCCCTGGTTTGCACAATTATATACAATGCTTTGCTCTAGTAAACAATATCACTAAAGAGAATCAGCACATGACAATTTGGCCAGACAGAATGTCTAAGTGAATAAATTGGTTTATAATTCTATAAAACCCCATTTTCAGTGATGTAATAATGTCTTCTTTCCTTCAGCAGTTAAAAAATAATCATCATTTTTGGGTGCCCCGTTGATTTAAGGAACACTAGATTTAAGTACCAGAATTAACTGCCGTACTCCTCTATTCTCATTGAATATTCTGGCCTATAAAAATATTTCATACAAAAGAAATTATATGGATTTTTTAAACACCACTAAAGCTCTTCATACTCAGTTGAGTATTTTTAGTTTTTTAAGTAATTGAATTATTGTACTAGTTGATTTAAAGATATTCTCACCCCTTCTTTTTATATACCATAGTGCTGGTTATGTGGTGGGACTTCAACTATTCTACTAGAAATTAACTGATTTATTGAGCAGTTCAGAGGCTAGATGAAACACTAAGAGAGAACATATGAGTCTACACAGATTTGAGAAAAAAAATCAAGTTTTAGAAAACAACCTAAAACTATTTAGTCCAGTACAGATGCTATAGTGATGTAGTAGAAGACATGAAGCAATAGAGGATTACAAAGTCTCCTAAAACCCAGTTAAGAGACTGGGAAAACATTATACACAAATGCAATTGTTTTTCATTTCTAATATTTTGGTATTTTGTATTTAGCTCTTGCCCTGGGATTCTGTTTCTCATATATGGCCTCCCACATGAAATAAATTGGCTTAGTAGATGTATTTAAACCCTTGGGCCTCCAATTATTTACAGAGTCAGAAATCAGAAACTGGTTTCAGGGAGAAAAGAACTGTGGGGTCACATAATACAGGTCCACCCCAGGAATCCTCCTTCTCGAAGATGTCTTAGAGTTCCTCACAATTCAGGCATTTCCCCACAGCCAATTAAAGTTACCACTTTGTAATTATGATAATGCTGATATAGTAATAACAGCTCAACTTTAATTTTATCACATAGCTAATGCTACATGCCAAATGCACTGTTAAATTTTCCCATAAAATAGATATTCTTGTTATGTTATTTTTCCGGGATAAAACTTAAAGCTTAGGAACATGGACAAAGTGTCCTAAATTTACAAGCTAATCAGTAGTGGAAGCAGGGGTGAATCACAATGCTCTCCATCTCACTCCACCCCTGCAAACTGAGAAGTGGGATGTCAAAAAGCATTGAGACTTGGATCCGGAAGGACATTATGAGAATTTTTTTTTTTTTTTTTTTTGGCTCTGGGGATCGAACTCATGACTGCATGCTTGCAAGGTAGGCGCTTATGCTGCCAAGTAAATTCCCAGCCCCTATGAGATGGTTTGACAGAGAAAAACTAAAGGAATTTCTCGAGAATAGAAGACGCTTATGTCACGTTAAGAATTAGGTGGACCCTTGCCATTGTACCACCTCCCATGACACACAATTCCATCTCAGGCTGATTCTCTAAGCAGATTTTAAGAAAAAAAAATTAACCGATCTCTTTGGCTGAGAATTCTCCCTTCTCTATGTACCTGAACCAAAGACTCACACAGCTAGGGACTCAGTTAAAGGAGGCTCTTTTTGTGACTTGGAGGACTATAAGTTTCAGATCACAGAAGTGTGCGTAAGCAAAAGCACAGGCATCCTGAGCACGGTAACAGGGTGAGCCCTCGAGACATTACTGAAAATACAGAGGAGTTGTGCTGCAGGACTTAGGTGTCTAACAATTAAATTCTGTTAGTGTCTCAAGAGGACACAGCTCCTCCCATCTGGAGGACACACCTTTCTCCCCATGGGAAGAATAACTGGGCTGCTAGGTCCATGTTTGCTAAGGGATTCATCCTCTTTATTAGACTGACCTAATTTGGAAGTTTAAATTAAGGCTCCCAAATAGCTGCTCTACTAGCCAGAATACAGTGATTCATTTAGGATAATAATGAGTTAGTTTCCTTCTGGAAATTGCTTAAAACAGTTCCTTGTTAAAATTCAAATTAACTGGGATGCCAAGGATGAATGATAGGGACATTTAGCCTGAAGTCACTTAACAGATTAAAAAACCTTGTAAAGCCAGGTGTGGTGGCACACACCTGGAATCTCAGCACTCAGAAGGCTGAGGCAGGAGGATTGGCATGGGTCCGAGGCCAGCCTGGGCTACACAGTGAGTTCTGTCTAAAAACAAACAAAAAATAAAAATTAGAAACCTAGGAAAATATTGTGGGAATGATACTTAGAGAAATAAGTTCTGATGAGGAAGAGAAGAGATAGAGGGTAGGTGGCCACAGGTAACCAGACAGTAATACGAGGGACTTAAATGACAGTTATTTGTCAGACTTTTGAGAAAAAATTTATTTATTATTAAATAATTTTGCTTTGCTATTAAACTCTTCCAAGCACCATATTTACCATATAATTCTTTCATGTCACTCCTTATTGTATCAGGTACTTAGTACAGGTGTACTGACTTGAACTGGCACCAGGGAATACCATTATGTGAATTTGAAAAGAAAAATCTATACCTAGAAACTCATTTTCATTTGTGTTTATGAAACAAGTCATGAAGTCAAATATTTTCTGTAATAATATGCAGTGACTCACAATTGCCAAGACTTCTCTAAAGCTGCATGATGCACAGTTTTATCTTGACAAAAAATAGGCTATTACAGTAGAGGATTCCAGACCCAGAATTGTGGACTCAAATCTTGACCCTACCTTGAGCTAATAACTAATGTGTTATCTTAAGCTAATGCTTAGCTTCTCTTTGCCTGTTTCCTCTTCTGTTTGATTCAAAATCATTTTAAGAATTAGATAAGAAATTACAAATGAAGGGCTTTGAACAGTATCGATCAAATGTGTAGAAACCTTTACCTATTATAGCCATAATTCTAATCACATTTCTGTGTTGAAAACAAAACTTTTAAATAAAAGCAAATGGTTAGGAGAAAGAGCGTCCACAAGGTAAAAAGGAATGGAATGGTTTTTAGATTGGAACGAGGAGGGTGAGAAATTAATTCAGGTCTTATCACTATTTGGAACCCCATTTCTCTGATTCTGTCACAGTTTGTCCAAGGCAGAAACGTTCTCTGGCTAAGTTTGCATAGAACTATTTGAAGAAACCTGGATAATTTTTGAACAAAGCAGGAGAGAAGCATGGCACCTCATGCCAGAGTGAAAATCTCTTTTGCATCATTATTTTCATAGTTACAATGACAAAAAGATTAGTGCTCAAAGCCACCTATAAAAATTCAGCTAAGAATAGAATGGTTATTAATAAACAGTACAATGAAATGTGAGCATGAAACAAATTATCTTTTCCCTACATCAGTCCCCTAGGCATAGAAACATCCTGAAGAGCCAATTCCCAAAGGGAAATTTGAATATAGTGTTGGGGAGAAGCTCAGTGGGACATCAGGATTTTTCTGGAAAGTGTTGGAGGTCAGTGTCCATTTTAAGAGAAGGGACTGGATGAAAGGACAGTAAAGGGACCTTCCTCCTGTTACAATGCAATGGAATGTGTGGGCATTCTATTACAGGGGTCAGTCCTTGGAGCCACTTTGCAGGTAAGGAATCCTACCACATATTATTATGTTCCAAGTCATCTTTGTGTCTTGAGGCAGTCTGCACTCCATTCCCAGCTGAACATTATTTAACAACTGTTCTTCTTCTAGACAAGTTTACAAGTACATCCTCCCATTCCCCATTAGATTGTGATATGGGGTTTATCCTGGAAGAGATTGGATTTTATTAACTTGTGCATTGAGAATTTATTTAGTGGCACCCTCTACCCCACCACTGGAGTTCAACATTGTTCTTGGTGCTATGCCAAACCCAAACATAGACTGTGCTTTCATTCCTAACTTGAGGAAACTGCAGAGGCTTCTCCAGAGCCCCACTGCAATTCTAGGGTAACTGATCACACTGTTCTCCAAAGGCTCTTATTTTGCTAGAATATTTATTTATAATGGTTAATTAGTACTTTCCCAAAGGCTGGAAGAGTATTTTAATTGTTTTTTTTTAATTTCCAGATCTAGCACAGTGGTAAGAGACCTAATTCATGTACAATGTAGCTTGTTGAATTAGTCACCTCACTGGAAAGGGATGAAGAAAAGAAAATCATTGAGTGCTCTGTACCTAGCCCCATGCTCTATCTTTATTCTTCCTCTCTGAATCACTGCTATAAATCTAGGGGCAGGCATCATTTTTCTAAATGTGTTTGCAGAAACCAAATATAGCAACTAAGTTCAAAAGAACAATCTAAAAGCAAGAGAGACAGAGACACACAGAGAAGGAGAGACAGAGACAGAGATGGACAGAGATTGAAATATAATAGTTAAACTCAACATGCTTAATATACCACTCCCAACTCAACATGCTTTTGTAACATGCCATATGTAATCGGCCCTAGCACTGCTGAACAAACACCAGCTTTTAAGCCAAACAAGATCTACACCACATTCCACAATTAGTATTTTACCAATATATAAATCCACTTAAAATTAAGCAGATACGCAAAGAAATTCTGCTCTTCTAGTTAAGCCATATCATTCTTGAATTTCTCATCTCTGCCAATACTATTTCCTGGGGTTTTTAAGAAAATCAGGCATGACAAAGAGTTGAGCAGCATTACTTAATGAAGATAACACAAAAGTCATCAGTAGCCTGATCTTGTAGGTACTAGAATAACAACACAAGAGCAGAGAATTGTCTACATACATTATTAACCAGGGTTCTCCAGAGAAATACAATGAATAGGTATGTGTGAGAGGTGTGTGTGAGTGTGTGAAGAGAGAAAGAGAGACAGAGACAGAGACACTGAGAAAGACAGAGAGTTTTATAAAGAGACTTACTATCTATAGAGTGATGTATTATAAGGAACTTGCTTATGTGATTATGGAAGAGGAAATCCAAAAATTTGCAGTCAGTAAACCTCTGTGTCCAACCTCACAGTTTAAGTCCAACGGCCCAAGAACCAGGACAAACCAGTGGCATATGTGCTTGTCTATAAACTGGAAAGCTACAGACCCCAGAAGAGTAAATATTTCACTTTTAGTCCAAAAGTCAGTAAAGACTAATGCTCAGTTCAACACAGTTGGGCAGGAGGAGTTTTCTCCAACTAACCTTTCCTTGTCTGTGGAGGTCTTCAGCTGGTTAAATGAGATCCAGCCCCATTAGGGAGGACAAGTTTCTTAACTGAATCTACTGCTTCAAATGTTAAGTTTCATCCAGAAACATCCTCATAGACACACCCCGTACTACATTTGGACAGATGTCTGGGCACCCAGTAGCCTGGTCCATCACACTGAATTAACCTTCACTGTATGAACTTGGGGGAAGTAGATATGGGCTCATGTTATCTTATTTAAAAACTTTCCACTGCTTCCCCCTTATGTGTCCTTCTTCTCAACATATGCAGTTTCCACCTACTGTTAAAATTTTCCAGCATCTTTTTTGAAAATCATCTCTTTCCAGCATCTCTTTTTTTAGTTATCACTTGATCTTGAGCACTGAGAAGGACAAATGACACATGAGTATCTCTGTTGCATAGTTTCTAATTATCTGCAGTTTTGCAAGGTACCGTTGGTGAAGGAGCTAGTTATAAAAAGAAAGAGAGGTATGAAGAGACCCCTTATGCAGTGTTGTGCTACCAACTTTGGCAGCCAAAAGTTTATTCACCAGGAGTTTATGCCCACTTCTGTGCACATCTGCTAATGCACTCACACATACGTACACACAACCACACATACACTGCTCTTCTGGTTTCTAAAAGTCCTTATTCTCTATGGTTCAGTTTTGCTTCACAGCTTAGCATGTTTTCTACACGTAGAGCAATGGCGAACAGCAGTCTGACGCATACAGTATTAATCATCTTTTTAGTAGATAAACACTGATATTAGAGAAAATGTGGGCTCATTCTTTCTTCCTGCTTATTATCTAGTCTTGAACCTTTCTTTCCCTTCTCAGTGAAAATGTTTATGTGTCTGTCCTATTTTTTGGCAGGTGGGATAAATTCATTATGCTTAATTTTTGGGTTTTGACATTTAACGTGCAGAGATTAGCACTGAAGTCAGCTGTTCTAAATTCACTTGTGTGTTATTACTAACATGGGACCTTTAAATATATCATTGGCAGCACCCAACTCTGGATCAGTTGGATCCAAAACCTATACATGTGGGGAGGACAATGCCCTCAGCCCAGACACAGGTGATTCTGATTCCCAAGACCAAACAGGGCATCTGTTCTTTCTGCCCAGCTCCTGTTGTCAGCTGCTCTGCTGAGTGGTGATTGTTTTTGTTCCAGGGAGAAGTGTGTTAAATAGAGGGACAAGGTTATGGCCTTACAGTAGGTTAGTGAAGTTACAGTTAAGGAATTTACTCAAACTGGACACAAATTCTCTTTGGGCAGAAGATTACAGAAAAGTTGTTTTTGAGAACAAAATAAAAATAGAAAAGGTGAGATCTAATGGAGTTTTAGCTACAGTACTTGCTAAAACTTAAAACCACTAGCTCTTAAACATCAAAGTCCTGTTTTGACAAGATGCACATGAGTTAATGCTTCTTCTGGATCTTCTTGTTCCCCTTCTTCTTCCTCTTCTCCTCCTCCTCCTCCTTCTTCTTGTCTTTCATTATATAACTCACATTTCCAAGCTAAATCCCAGGAATTTAAAGGACTTCTCATTGATATTTAAAGGGCATTTTAAGCAAATAAATGGTGAAATGTTTTTTGAAGTAGATAAAATACACCTCCGTAATTTCCATTTAATCAGAAATAAGCTAAAAAGCACAAATGTTTCTATTGGACCATAAATTACAGAATTTAAGTAGATCTTCAAAATACAAAATAAATTGTTCTGACTCTTTGAAATTACTTTTTCCTCAAACAAAACAGGCAGGATTTCTAGATGTCAGGAATATTTTGCAAGAATGATGATCTGTGAGCCAGATAAGTATGTTTAAGTTTTCCAATAACTTTGATAACCTACCATGAAATGAGAATATGTCTAATCTCAGAACTTAACATAGTTTTATTTAAAATAAGGAAACAGCTCTCTTGCTTCTTGCAAGTTTTAAAACCCTGATTTAGCTCAGTTGTGTCATGTATAAAAATTATGAGAGTCATTTTTGTATTATGAATCTGCTTATTATTTTTCTCTGATAAACTCTAAGTTAATAGAAACAAAGGCATTTTTCCCAAATAGTTTTATTTTTTTCTATAGATAATTTTGACAGTTTTACAGTTTCCTCAGTATGTTGTTTTATTATTTTATGTTACTTTAATAAGTACTCAAAATAATTCCTAATAGAATAATATGCAGATTTTAAACATCAGCAAGCATTAATCAAAACGTGCTGTATACATCTCTACAAAAAAATCCCAATTATTTCCTTTGAAAGTTATGTTTTATCACTGCTTCTTGAAAACATTACTGTTTTTTGATAAAAGTATACTATATATTTCAAATAGAATCAGCCATTTCTTAGCCATAAGAACTAACGCAGGATCAGGAAAAAAATTAATGAATTAAAGCATGAAAGAAACTAAGAGGACAAAAAACAATAAGAAATTCTATGGATATTTGGAGTTGGAGGATAGGAAGACTCTACTTTCAAAGCACTATGGGTTTGGTTACCAACCAAATCACCACCCCATCAGATATTCAATCCATAGTTGATTTTTTCTCTCTGAATATTCACTATCTGGAAGATCAATGGAATGAAATGTTTAGTTTATATATGATGAAGACAGAGTCAGATGGTGCCTATTGATGGCTTACTTGATAAACTGTGAGCATGTTACGCCTGCAGGGAGTAATGTTTGAGTGAGTTAAGACTCAGTGCATAACACAGAGTGGGGTCAGATCTTGGTCCAAGACAATTCACCCACCGTCTTCTCAAAGGATCTTCCATAACAACTTATCTTTACTCCACCTAAGAGGCTAAGTTACATTGTGCTTTAGGGGACCAAGACCATGTGTCCCTATGGAACAGGATGCAGACTCAGGTGTCACCCATCAGCAATGTCGTGGGACCCTGGATTTTTATAGCAACACTTTAAGCAGAGTAGGCATTCTAAACTCTCCATACTCTAAGTACTTTCGTTTAAGGTGAGGAAACTAGGAAGAAATAAAATTTAGTAATTAAAACCACAGTTAGCCTGTTACTTTTATCTCTGTAACTTCGGGTATATTAATTTACCTTTTTTCTACCTTGGATTATTAACTTTACCACAGGAATGATAATACTTATCCCACTGAGGTTTATGAGAATTAAGTGATGAGTTTAAAGTTTTTAGAACGTATCATAAAATATGTGTTCAGTAAATGTTGGCTGTGTCTATTATTTTTATTTAAACTCTTTTTAAATTTTGCCACAGAATAAGCAAAATGTTATATAGTTTTTCATTAACTTTTTGCTTAACTTACATTTTCCTAATCATTAAAGATGACCATATTTAAATGACAAGTTTGCAAGATTCTTTATTTTTTTTCTGTGAATTGACATGCTAATGATTTGTGAGTCTATCATTGATTTAAAATTATTCTTTGTATATTAAAATATTATTCTTCTATTACTTGATAATGTTTTCTTTTAGTCATTGCCCTCTTTATTTTACCTTTACAAAATTTTGACATTGGTATATAGTTAAATCTGTTAGTTTTTTCATTATGGCTATTTACAGATTTAGTCTGAAGATCTTCTGTACCATAAGATTATAAAAATGTTTTTCTAGTAGTTACACAATGTTTTTAGAAGTTATTTCTTTAATCTGCTTAGAACTTTATTATAGGCTATTAGGAAATCTGTCAACTTTATCTCTTTCTCAAATTACCTATAATTTCCCTATTACTTGAAATAGCATCTACTGGCAAATTCCAATACAAACAGAAGAACTGTTAGTCAGGCTTTTTACTCCATGTCATTAATCTATTATTGTCTGTTCCTTTACTGGTTTTATTGTTAACTTTATTAGGCTGGTTCCAAATATTATGCACTTTTAATACATTTGCAGCACTTATTGCACATTTTTCCTGCCAGATAAATTGTGAAATCAATTTGTCAAACTTCAAAAGAATTTTATTGGCATACAAATTGGAATTTCATTAAATTAATGATTTGGGGGGAACTTGTATCTTTACAACAATAAGATTTTCACTTATCTAGGATTGTGGGTCTTTTGGTAGAAATTTAATATTTTTGTCATATACGTTTTAGACATTTCTCACCTCACTGTTTATCCTTTTATAAGTTTTTCAATTCATATTTCTCATTTTTTCATTATTTCAGTTAGGGAACATTTATATCTTCTTGTATTTTTTTATTAATTATAAGAGTTTTATGTAGTTTATTTCCTTGTTCTTAATGAGAATGAATGTACCATTTCAACAGTCAATATGATGCGTGTTGCATGTTACTGAAAAGTGGTATTTATCAATATAACAATATTTGTATTATATTGCTAACTTTTGGAGATTTTTGTTATTTTTTAAAAAATTTGATATGGATATAAAATTTCATTGAGTGTTACTTCTACATTTATTGTAATAATTATGCATTATCCTTTATTAGTGAAGAGAATTAAACTAATGGAATCTCTCACATTGAATAAACTTTCATTCTTAAAATGATCTTATTTTATTACATATTATTTTTATACTTTGCTGAATACAAATCATACTTTTTTATTCTATAGTATTTGTCTAGGCTGCCTTTTGTATTGTATTTGCCTGGTTTTGTGTTAGAGATGTAGAAGTCTGTAGACATTTCACAAGTTTTCCATTATTTTTTGTTCTTCATATAGTTATATATAATAAAAGAATTGTTTCTTCAATGATTTGTAAAACTTGCCTAATAAAACCATTAAGAAGTAATTTTTTTTTTGTACTGGGATTCAAACTCAGGACCTTGAGCTTGCCAGGAAGGCATTTGTGCTGCTGAGCTGTATTCCCAGGCCAAGAAGTAGTGTTATTTGGAAGAGAAGCATTGACATTTTGCAGTGAAGTTAATGATTGTTAGTTTGTCCATATTGTTAATATATCCTGGAGGCAATTTTGAAAATTCACACTTTTTAACTTAATTGTCCACTGCATATGTGGTTTTTCAAATTATTGGTAAAGTGTTCTCATTTTTGAGAAGTCTCTGGATATGTGGTTACATCCATTTTTATCTCAGTTTTAAAATTTATTTAGTAATTTTTATTTTAAAGAGAATAAAACCAAGCAAAATAAAACAGAATAAAGCCAATCAAAACAAACCAGTATAAGTGACTCAAAACTTCAAAGCAAGATAATAGGAAATCAACAGTGGTTACCATCATGCTTCTTGCCTTCAAAAAAGCTGCCTATAACTTGAGAGATAGTAAAAATCAAACAAAACAGAACAGAACTAATAAAAACAAAACAAAGAATGCAATAAAGGACTTCAAAATAAGATAATAGTAAATCCAAAATGGCTGCCATAATATATCTTGTTATCTTTGAAATAGCTGCCCATGCCATTGGATATAATAAAATCAAACAATACAAAACAAAATAAAACTTAACCTAAAAAAACAATGAAGATGATACAGGACTTCAAAACAAGATAATAGGGCATTAACAATGGTTACCACCTTCAGAAAGAGATCTCCCAAAAAGGCTACATTGTGTATTGTTATGCTCTGAATAGATGATCAGACTACCAATTTAGGCCTGCAAAGTCAGTGAAACACTAAACACTACAAGCATTAAGTTGTATTTTACCTCAATAGCTATCATTGCAGCCTGTGTTTCCCTAGATCAGCTGGTCGCTTATGGGAAAGTGAGGGACATTGGCTCTTCTTGTCTCCCAGCCCGCACACCATAAGGGGCTGGCATCTGATTCTCCCCACAGTAGCACCCCCATGGCACTGACTCATAGGGAGGGGTTGGCTTCTTGTTGGCTTCTTGTTCTCCTCCCTCACAATCCAGGAATGGAACTGACACATGTGAAAATACTGGCTTCTGGTTCTCCTCACAGTGGTCTGAGCATGGCACTAACCCACAAAGAGGGCTTAGCTTCTTGTTGGCTTCTTGTTCTCTACACCTTTAGTCCTTCATCTTATTTTAAAAATATATTTTTTCTCTTTTTACTTTGTCAGGATTGCCAGCAGTACAGTAATTTATCGATCTTTTCAATCATATTTTACATTTATTTATTAAGTATGCAGATCTTTGTTTAATTCTACTTTTATCTGTAACGTCTTTTCATTTATTTCATTATTTCCCTTGCTTCATTCATTGCATGCTAGGTTATTTTCAGTATTGTTATTTTCTAGTAAATGATAATGTTTCTTTAGAATAGAATCCTGACCAGCACTTGTAATAAAAGTGATGTGACTTTTTATGAACATTCAGTTTTTTAACATAAATTTTTTTGTATTAAGTTGTGTGACCTATGTATCATAAAGACTAAAAGTAATCAAGTAAGCAAGAATGAGGAAAATAAAAAAGTACATTAATCTACTACCCAGTGATAACCAGTTAGCCCCTTACCATCAAAGTCTTTGAGAACATAAAAAGTAATATTTATGAAATCAGACTACACATTTTGTTTTACAACCTGCCTTTATATTTTATGGTATTCTGAAAATCTGTATCTCAAACATTATGTATTCTTCTAGAACATCAATTTGATCAGCTATACTGTAACACCATACAAATATTTCTTTATCACTCAGTATCAAGGTTTTCTCTAATTTTCATGGTAACACTATATATTATATGATAGATGAAAAACAGTTACAGGATCTTAATAACTTTTTCCAGGATTAAGTGAGAACAAATATTGATGAAATGACTAGATTAATTATTAAGGCAATAGGAAGGATTTCAAGATAGTGCATCCAAAACTGCATTTCTTCCAGTGCACACAATTACTAGAAGGGAAAAGCATCACTGAGAAAACACAACTGATGGTAGAGACAATTCAACAAAAGTTGCACATAAAGAACAAGAAAGGGACATTTATTAAACACCTTGTTACTATAATACCTACCACTGTATTAGGTCATCTCATGTCCGATATTGTATTCACTTAAAAATCAAATCAGGTATTTGTGTTCATATTCTTTTTTAAAAATAGGAAACCAGAAAATAAAATATAAAATAAAAATAAAATATAAAGTCATACTGGCAGAACTTGTTGAAATGGAAGCTTGTCCTTCTTTAGAAATGTAGAGTCTTTAAATGTTAATTTAAAGGAGGATTTTATCAATAATTACAAGTTAAAAGTAATATATTCATTATGAAAAATTTGTATTTCTTTCCTTTCTTTATTTTTAAGGCCAGTCTTTGCCCAAATTGATATGGCTCAAATTAATGCATAATTCACTACTAAGAATTAATAATATAGAGGAGATTCTGAGTGTTTTTCTGATAGATTTTGTTTTTAAAAAATAAAATGCTACGTACTGAAACTTTGTGTGATGTCATTTTAGCTACATTTTGGAATTTTATATTATATATTCTGTATTATTTTTGTTATGCTTCATCATGTGCATCCAAGTGAAGATCTCTTGCATTAATTCACTTCCAAAAAAAACCTAAGACCAAATGTAAACATTTTCCAAGCAGGCTGGATTCAAACTCACAACGATCCTCCTATGTCAGCCTCCTAAGCGCTGGGATTACAGGCGTGTGTCACCACCCCTGGCTTAGTTTATATTTCTTTTACCAAGCAATGCAAAGTAATATTTATTTAGCATCATCAGGCAAATGCAAGATCTCTGGTCACAAACCATTTCAGTACAATCTACACCTCCATGTAAAATGTCCAGGCAATACGAAAAGCCTGAAATTCATTCTAAAACCACTTGTACAACTTGCCTGTTACATAAAAGTTATTTACCCTCTACATGATGCAGTGTCAAGGCACAACAAAACATTTAGGGAAAGACTAGATTTGGTTTAGAGAGATCCTGATAACAAGCAGAACTATAAAATCCTTAAACTTTCATGGGGCACATTGCTACTACAGGCCAAGAGGTTCCCGCTCAGTTACAAAGAGCACCACTCCTCTCTTTATCACATCAGAAAAATGCCTTTCTCCCCATTCAGTTACCTTGTTTGACCTCTTCCAAAAAAAAAAAAAAAAATCAAACCAGGAAAATAATATAGTTACTGCAATAATAACAGAACTCCTCCATTTCTTAATTTAAATCATCTACTGCAGGTAGATAGCAGATATTAAATTAACATTTAATGACCTTTTGTTACATTTGAAGGTAACTACATCATTTATTTTTTAACCAAGAAATTTAACTTTAATTGTCTTTATTTCCTTTTTGTTTTCTGTCTGTCATTCACAACTGTAATTTCTGTTTTTGCCTTTCCAAGCTATTCTTTCTTGACTACTTTATTTTATTTATTTATTTATTTTGGTACCAGGAATGGAACTCATGAATTCACACTTGCCAGGCAGTCGCTTATGCCACTGAGCTATGTCCCTTGCCCTTTCTTGACTTTTTAAACATTCTTTAATCATGTGCTTTTCTTACTTTTGCTTCATGTCTTATCCAATGTACCATTTTGAAATTTTAAAAAAATAAAACAAAATTTGCTCCCTCTCTTTTGTTGTTTCCCTAGTTGCGAATAAGGCAATGAACTCTTCTGTCTTTCTAACAAATTTAGATAACAAATCTTACTTAAAATCCTCTCTTGTCTTTCACCAATTGGCAGTCCTTGTGGGACTTTTATATACAAAATAAAAGTATGTCTCTTTCTACTTCAGCATTACAATTATAGAGCAGTGTATACTATACACCTGATAGACACGAATTTGGAACATTTTAAATACTCTTCCCCATGCCAGCTCCTCTCGTCCACCTTCTTTCCCATGTTTTTCTGCTACTTTCTTTGAAACATGTCCCACTGGTTGAATCCAGAATTACAAATCTGATGTTGCCCAGCAGTGAACTCTGGCAATTTCTTTGATCAGGTCAGCCAGGTGACAAGATGAACTGTTTCCTCCAATCTTCCCCAATGTTCAAGAAAACAGAAATTTTAAACCTCAATTTCAGTTTCTTATTTCTTGATCAAATGGACACTAACATTTCAAATATAAAACCAAAAATGTACAAAGAAAGAAAGTGGGTCCAAATTCTGGCTCTATTTTTATTCACTTTGCCTTTGAAAATTTTTATTTTCTTGTCTTTCGTAACATAGTGGTGTATGTATAAATGCAGGAAAATCATGAAAATCAATTTATCCTGTAATTCGATTGTATTCCAAGATGGAACTTTCAGAAATAGATTGGCAAAAAAGAATAGATTCAGAAATAGGTTGAAATAATATGTATTAAGTATTGGGACATTAAGTTCAAGTTAAATTTACTTATGATTAATTGTGTGTCACTGTAATTTACAAAATTGCCATTTCAAAGTCTTTCATATATTCCACAAGTATCTATTGGGTACTTAGCATAACATCAGGCTAAAACGTTTTGGGCCAAGCATCAATGAGTGCAAGACAGTTCCTAAACTTAGCAAGCTCACAATTCAATGAGAAAGACAGACAAAAGGAAGCAAATAATTACAGCACGGGTGCATCAGTATAGAGTACTAGCAGCCCTTCTTGGAGGATGGAGGAGGTGGCGCTAATGTTATCCACCTGGATGGTCAAGGAAAATTTTGCAGAGCAGACAACATTTCAATCAAATCTAGAGCGATCAGTACGGCCAACACAGTAAAGTTAGGAGACATGGGAATGGAAAATATTCCAAGCAGAAGGGCTGAAGGTATAAGAAAGCATGGGAATGCCAAGTGACTGAGCATATGAATGACACCTGAAGGGAAGTCTACGATGTAGCCCAGAAGGGACCGTGTGTCATGCTGAGGCCTTGAACCCTCATCCTCTCCACAAGGAGTTTTGAAAGTCTAGGCCTTAGAATTAGAGGTTAATAAATATGATAATAAAATCATATCATTCTAACACTATTAAGTGTTTAGTATTTTAAATGTATATTAGTATTTGATCCTCAGAAGATTATGAAGGAGGAATTATTATTATCATCCTGATTTTACATGTAAGGAAACTGAGGCTCACAGATCTACAGGGACAGGCACAGAATAATAAAATAGGAGACCATTCTTTGATTTCAGGTTTTGAGAATACATTTGAACTGAATGTTAATCCCATTGCCAAGGGAATTTTTTTTTTTTTTTTGTACCAAGAATCAAACTTACAACCTCCTGCTTACCAGACAGGCACTATGCCACTGAGCTATATCCCTGGCCCAGGGAAAGTATTCTATCACAGAGAGTGGGGGAGACATTAATTACTGAAAGCTGGCAGCCCTAAAGGGGACTGACTTTTCATATTGTTTGTTCATTCCTCATCTCATTTTTAAAATGAAAGAAAGAAGAGAAAGAGGTTATTATATAATAAAGCACTGACATTTCCACAAGGTGTGTTCTGGAAGCACTTTTCTGCCTCTGCCTCCAATAGAAGTTACCAGCAGGAGCACTACGTCATGATATAGAGCTTGCTACACACGAGGTCAAACACTTCCCAGCTGCTTTCTCATTCAACTTCACAGCAGAAAATGGCTACAACTGCTTGTTGTCCCAGTACACGAAGGAAATTGTGTTGCTTTGGGACAGTGTGTGAGTATATGAGTCTTTCCTGTGATGTTGGCTATAACTTTTCTCCATTCCACTTCCTTCTCTTTGCCCCTTTTTGCTCTCATTCATCCTCATCCAGACAACAGAGCTGTTCCCCAAACATACAGGTTTTCTTGTTTTAGAATCTCTCAATTCAGAGTCAAGGTGCTCTCAATATAACCGGTAATTATACTCCACTCCCTTTCTCTCTTTAGCTGCTATCTATGCCTAATACTAGTTTAGTATTTAATACATACCGGGAGCTCTTCCAAAGCTCCCTAAGTGCAACATTCATGTATACTCACAACAACTCTGATAGAGATATCATTACTGCTTCAGCTGAGGATGCTGAGACACAGAGAAGTTAAATAACTTGCCTGGAAAATACAGCATGAAGCAGGCTAAAGGTTTAAACCCAGTCAGGTTCTTAGGTCTGCATTTCGACTGAGGCCTATTTTGCTCGAGGATTTGGCATAATAGCTGGTCACTCCCTCCTTTGTTTATAAAACCTTTCTTTATTTGGTTTCCAAACCATCTCACTTACCTGGTTCTCCTACATTACTGCTTTTCCCTCTTAGTCTTCCTTGCTAGGCCCACTTTAACTCCAGAGTTCTAGAAGTTAAAGCACCCCAGCGATCACCTCTGGACCTGTTCTCCACATTCAGTCCTTAGATGATCTCATCATCCAGCTTCACAGCTCAGGTATCATCTCTCCACACTTAGCTCCAAATCAGGGTCTTTGCCCTGCAACTCTCCCATGAAATGCAGATTTATGCATCTTCCTGCTGTTGAACTATCCACATGATACCTAAAAACAACTTCAAAATCAACATGCCCAAAATGAAGCTGCTGTTTCCTCACACAAATTTTCTCATTCTGTTCTTCCAGTTGCCTGAACCAAAAAATTGGGTGTTATCCTTGACTTATGTTGTTTTCCCCTCTCAAAATGCAAGCACTCAGTAATGTAAAATACTTCCGAAATTTGACCATTTTTTACCACCACCATTTCCCTCACCACTCTAATGCAAGCCACTGTCATTGTCTAGCTGTAATGTCTTCAAATGGGTCTCCCCACTTCTCCTCTTTCCTCCCTGGACTAGAGAGAATTAAGTACTGTAAGTGAGGTGATTGTCTCCAATCTAAAATTTAAGAGTGGCACCCCAAAACTCAGTCTTAATGCAATTTCTAAAGCCAAAACCAATGCAAAAACCCATTATGAACAAAACAGAAAATTTTGAAATATAACAGGACTATATCTCGCATTTTCATTCCTTGCTTTCCTTGCCTTACCCTAATTCAAGCTCTACCTCTTCCCTTCAGTATATCCCCAACAATCAGAAGGATCCTGTTGACACATGAGTAAAATATTGCCAACCTTCTGGATTTGCAAAAGACATGTGGATGACAAGGTCCTTCATACTCTGGTCATCCATGTCACTCTGACCCTGACTACATCTCTCCTTACATCACCACTTAGGCCCTCCTGTGGCACACTGGCCTCTTCACTATTCAAGATGCTCCCAGCTCAGTGTTTACATTTTGAAGCTGCTCCCCAGAAAGCATTACCCAAATACCATCTTTACTTCACCCAGGTCCCTTCCCAAGTTCACCTGATCAAGACCACACTTTATACATGCCCACTAACCCCTGAACTCATTCTTCACATTCCTCTAGCACAGTGTGTTTTATCTATTCAGAAATCACCATGAGTGCATTATATTTATGGATTTTATTTATTGACTCTTCCACCCACTTTATCTATGAAATGATTTTAGGGGACAGGATCAGTTTTGTTCTGTTACATTCCCAGTGTCTTGAAAATTCTTAAAAGATAGTTGATCCATACTTGTTAATTATTAAGTGGTAAATACTAGTGCATGCATTCATCTAATTCCAAGGGTCTCCGTCCTAGCTGTGTATAGTTTTGAATTCTGTGTCTCAGTAAATTACAATGGGAACTACTCTTTCAAAATGCTATTGTCTCATTTCTGAAGAATTTACAACATGCTAAGTTAGAAAACATATTGCAAAAACATTATTTCAAATTGACCAAGCTTTTCAGTAGAAGTTTAATTTACTCAAAAAATATTTATCTGGGATTCAAGTTAACCCCTTAGATTAGGTCAGCATTGGGAGAGAAGGTTGTTTAAGATCAAGTGTCTGTGTTATGGTTTGGGTTTTTGTGGTTGTCTTTTGCAATGCTGGGTATTAAGCACAGGGACCTTTTTTGCTAGGCAAGTGCTGTACTACTGAGCTACACTTCAGCCCCTTAAGTCTCTGTTGCAGCAAATTCTGAATTTCCTGTCTTGATTTCCAAGGAGTTGAGACTAAATTCAAAAGCTATAGAAATCTTATCAATAACTTTGGAGTGATTTCCTGTGGTATAAAAAGACCTTTCTAATGTCAAAATACCCTTAATCATTTTTACTAATTATTAATCAAAACTAAAGATAGGTTTTGCAAATACAAACTCATCAGGTCACCATGAACTGTTATCTTTTTGATAGAAAAGATGAAGTTCAGCAAATCTACACTTGGCCAAAAGACTGTAGACTTTGTCTTCAAATAGCTGTTAAGACATACGTAAGTAACCTCATTAGGCCTTCCACAGCATGTGTGCTCTTGCAGGTTCAAATCAACTCAGTGGGAAAGTTTGAGAATGTCCTGATGATAAAAACAATTGTAATAACTTGAGAAAAGTACAAGAGTTAGCCAGGGAAATAGCTCAGTGGCACAGTGCCTGCCTGGCAGAAGAGAGGCTGTGAATTCAATTCCTAGTAACAACAACAACAAAAGTTACAAGAATTAAAGTTTGTCTTAAAGCTAGTTTTCTTTTTCTTTTTGTAAATCCTCAAAAGTGACTTTTGTAGTTATATTTATCTGTTTTAAAAAGACTTATATTGTCTCATAGATACTTCTTCAACTATATTTGCTATCAGTTTGAGATCATAAACAGAGTATAGATTTCAAGACTCTGTATGTAGTATCCATAGAAACAGTATTTACACTCAAAATGTGTCAGTTGAGCTACCAGCCCCAGCCTAAATTTCTATATATGCTTCAAATCACCTGTCAAAAAGAAATTATAATTGTTCCCGACAAAATACAAAGTCAGTATTTCTTTAAAAACTGCTTTTGAGCCGGGCGTGGTGGCTCACTCCTGTAATCCCAGCACTTGGGAGGCTGAGGCAGGAGGATTGTTATGAGTTCAAGACCAGCCTGGGCTACAAAGTGAGCTCAAGGCCAGCCTGAACTATGTAACGAAACCCTGTCTCAGAAAGACAAAAACAAACAAACAAACTGCTTTTGCAAAGTATAGACAGTAAAACTAATAGGGTAATTTTCTGAGTTATTAGACTGCCCATGAAACATATGCCCTACAGCTGGGGGGTAGATGTGGCTGACATACAAAGAGCACTAAGTAAATTCTTAAACAAGTGAATGAAGCTGGTCACGGCAGCATGCCTATAATTTCAGCCCTTGGGAGTTTAAGGCAGGAGGACTGCCGAGAGTTCAAGGCCAGCCTAAAGTACAGAGCAAGACCCTGTCTCAATAAAAATAATAACAATAATGAATGCAAACTGAATTAATTTGGCTCTAAAGTAAGCAAGAATCTTCAGAAATGTTGCAGGCAAAAATGGCCATGGTTATCTGCTCAGCATAACACTGTTTTATCCCTATAAATCTAATGAATATTCTCCTTCTACAAACTATTTTTTCCTTTGGTTTTCTAAATTACATTGAAGTATTACATTCTAAATGATAGTTATTGATTAGGTTGGAGATCTTTTTTCCTATCACTTTGTAATAGAATACAAATAGTAGAATATTGCTACTAATAATAGTATGATTCCTACCATTAATGATCTTAACAATGTTACTAGAAGTAACATGTTATTGCTATTATATTACTTAAGTAATTTAATTTTATTTTATTTTGATACTAAGGATCGGACTTGTGACCTCACATTCTCTGGGCAGGTGCTTATGCCACTGAGCTAAATCCCTGACCCTAAGTAATGGTGATTTTAGAATTTTAGTAATGCAATACCTTGAAAGTGAATTTTCTTGAAATGACCACTTCAGCTTCACTTTTTTTCTGTAATTTGATTTTTTGATTTTAAAGTTAGTAAAATACAACAACACAATACAGAACAAAGCCAATCAATACAATGCAGTGAAATTGGAACCGAACTTCAGAGCAGGATACTGGGATAACAATAATAGGTACTATGGTATATCCTGTTATCTTCACAATAGTTGTCCATTACACCAGGAATAGCAAAATCACACCAAAAACAGAACACCATAAAACCAATCAAAACAGAAAATTGAATAGAGCAAAACAATTAATCAGAACAAAGCAAAACAGTGAAAACAATACTGGCCTTCAAAGACAAGATAGAAGGGAATCCCCCACATTTGCTATATTGCATGCTGTCATCCTCCCAAGAGATGCACAGACTGCAGGCCCCAGGTCAGCACAATCAACCCAACAATACAAGCATTTAGTTGCTTTATGTACCTTAGTTGCTATTAATTCCGCTGATATGGAACAATCCAGTTAGTAAGTGTAGGGAGGGGTCTCTCCCTGGCACGTCCTCAGCTCTCGCCACTCACCAGAAAGGCTAACTCGCTGCTCTCTTGGTCAGCCCCCCCAAGTTCCAGCATGGCTGGTTCTTGGGAGATGCTGACTTGTTCTCTCTCTGGCACGAGCCATTTACCAGAAAGGATTGTCACTTGATCTTTAAGCCAGTTCCTGGTATTGTTAATGGGTAATTCACTATTTCTTTAGATAACAACAGAAATCAGCACAGAAAATCTAACGCATTAAACAGAAATAATAATTTATATTCACATACACTAGAGCTGTATTTGACTTGAATCATTGCAAAACACATTTTCTCACCTCAGGCAGAAGAGCATACTAGGTAGAGTAAAAGCTTACTAAAACCTCACCAAGTCACATCTCACCCAGCAGGACCACATTCACTTGCCCCTGTGGATAAGGGAGCTTCAGGGCCACAGGCCACCACCACCTATAACCTTCAGAACAGCTGCATCCCTGTGCTGGGAACTCGTGCATCTGAGCCATCATCACATTTGAAAAGGGGTTCAAATCATGTTACATGTTTCTGTTGTTAAACAGAAAGTATAGACAACAGAATGCTATTCCTTACCACATACCTGACAGGGACCTATGCGAACTCCCATCCTTTCCTAGATTTCACAACGTGATTCGGGGACTCAACTGGGTAAAGTATGTGGTGCATGATCCAAAGGATCCTGTTTTGTTAAGATCTATGTCATATTATTTCATCATGTTTGCATGATGACTTCTGTATAGCTGTCATCAGTGCACTCTGTTCTAGAAACTTATGTTTGGTGAGTAACTCTCAGGCAACACACAGGCTAGATAAATGAAGCTCAGTCTCAGAATTTTGGTGCCTTCGCTTGGTTTATTTCATTTAGTGACAGTATCTTTTCCTCACATTTGTAAGAACTTCATATCATTTTAACTGATGTGAGCTAATTTGTTTTTGAGCATTGGGTGACATCTCGAAGTAACTGGATTGAGAATCTACATTTTAATTGGACAATGGGTACTATTTAGTCTTGACTTTTAAATTTCATCTAAACTGAACATTTAAATAAACATTTTTACTGGCTACATTTATCTAATCTTGTTTGTGTGTGGCTATTTGTTGCTCTAAATTTAATGACTCATTTATAGAGAATGTTTCCTATGGATGTCCTTGGTGAAAAGGATGGATTTGGACTAGGCAACAATAATTTACTTAATTTATCTTAAACTTGGTTTCAGTGAGCAACCCTAATTACCCTGATTTTTCGCTGATAATCACTCTCAATGGAATCAAATCACAAATCCGGGGATGGATTGAGCGGCACCCAGAAGGAAGCAGCCCTCCGCGCACTGGTCCAGCGCACGGGATATAGCTTGGTCCAGGTACGAATGTCTTACGGTATCTGGTGCGAATCACCACCAAATTCGTGGTGGTGGGATTATTAGTGGCCTCGGGTGTAAAACTTGAATGATTTGGCTTTCCTTTTCCAAAACAGAAGACAAGTATATCATTTTTGTTTTATAGGCGACCCTGAAGGTCATACTTATTCTACTCTGGGCTATCCACTCAAACTTAACTTGTCACTTGAAAACATAAGTCACATCTATAGTCACAGTTTTGAAAGTACATTAGAATATGTAATGATAGCTGCAATTTTCAGTCCTTAGGGGAATAAAATCTAAGTTTGTATTTGAGGCATTGGCAAGAGCAAACTACTCAGAAACTCCTTTGGTTTTAAAGAAATTACTGAGGTATAGGAGGACTTCTGTATGTGAGTACACAAAACTAAATATTCTGTCATTCTTTTTCTGTTTTGTTTGTTTGCTTGTTTGTTTAGCAAAACTGCCCTTCCAGCCTAGGAGATATAACTCTATCCTTTGTCCATGTTTAGCACTTATGAATAGGAAAAAAGAAAAGGTAGAAATTTTGAAGTTGTTTGTTAAAAATTACCTGTGAATTATTATTGTCATATGATAACTTCTTTTAGAAAACTTATGCTGCATTAAAAATCAAACTAGTGTTTTGATTAAAATCACTCTACCAACAGTAAAACAAAAATATTGTAATTCCTCAGCTATTTTCTTTTACCCACATACTTTTCCAACTTAACTAAATCTAGGTACTATTATGAATACAAATAGTACTTGTGATTAGCAATAAAATATACAGTTGTGTCCTTCCATTAATTGTCTCTTTCTTAGATTGTTGCAAAAGATACTAAATTCTAGTTCTATGAATCATGAAATGCTTTGTTATACATAATATGATGCTTGAAGTTATTTACAGCTTAATGCTAATGAGCATTATTAAACTATTTTAAAATTTCAGAAAGTTTCATTTTCATGATTAAGGGTGAAACTGATGTATTTATTATGTATTTAATAAAAGTCAAAGTGCTTTAGAGCCATCAATAAACTTTAAGTGCTTTAAGCTCTAAAATTAATTGGTTTCAACATAAATTATTAAAATATTTATGCACCTTTCCACTGCACTAAAGGAATATGTATTTATATATACAAAAAATTCTATAGTTTATAGTTTATAAAACCAATGTACTTTATATAATTTTTTACACATGAATGTACCATTAATTGAAAAAAGTTTCCATTCCTTTTGTAATTAACATTTCTGTAAATATTATAAGATCAATTTTTTTCCAAATTCTTGGGTTTTTATTTTATTTTGTTTTTATCTTTAGCTTCCTAGTATCTGAAACATTTATGGAAAGCCAATAGTAGCATAAAGCATTTCTTTAAAATTCAGAGATCAATCTTTGTATATAAAGACAGTTCCCCTTCTCTGACAATACAAAATATGATGGAAATATGTATAAACCTTCCCAAAGCAGCATTTATATTACTCTACTATCACAAACCTAAGTCTTTAAAATGAAAAAATTATTAACTAAAATAATATAAATTGACCATTTAATTTGACACTGAGAACTGATTCTTCTTTTTTCCCCAGATGAAATTCATGACTGTTTTGCTAACTTTCAAATAACAATAAAAAAGTTTCTTCACTTAAATATGAATGTTTAGTCTAAAGACTTAATAATATTTTTTTTCTCACTATGTCAGGGTGGCAAGTGATTTCTGTTCTCCTTGTTTATAGTTCACACTTCCAATACCAGTTTGCTAACTATAGCATCTGACTTAGAGTTGAAGCAAAAGGAGGAATACAAGCAAAGGAGAGGGGAGGAAATGTTTTACTTGGCTCATTTTGGCATTGGGGCCCCTGGACCAAACAGATAAGAGCTTTTTAGAGTCTTTGTAGGACTATCAGAGATATCCTTAATCCACTGTCAGAGTCTCTCACCTGGCTGTACTTTTCTTGGCTCAGCTTCTTCTGTCAGGCTCTCATTTGACGTTAGGTAGCCCTCTTGGAGAGGATGGAATATAATAAGTGATTCCTACATGGAACCAGATTCTGGTTTGCTGTACACACATATTTTTTGACTCAGTGAAAATCTGGAAGTACAGGTGACACAAAGCAAGCAGCTCCCCTCACCAGCATCAAAGTGGCAGGCTATCCCCTCACTCACCTGTAGTTGCTTCAAGTAAGAGAAGAGATTCACCAGGCTATTGGTTTCTCCAAACACAAAGGCAGAGAACAGTACATGCCCATCTCCCTGAGTGCTGCACTCACCACTATTTTCCTCTGATTTAGGAAAAAAAAAAAAAAGGCCCCTCCTTTCCCACAGGGAGAGTTAGCACTCAATAAAATGGCAGATATCCTCCAATATCTTTGTGTGAGCTCCAGAATCTAACTCTCCAATTTAGCTTTCCTAAACTGAGATGTGTGGGAGAGATAAGAATTCAAAAGCAGTTTCCTGATACCTCTTTGTCCAGCTAAAGAGTCAAATTTCACCTCAAAGTCATTTTACAAATAAAATTATATTCAGTTATTAAAAGTAGTCATTTTAAAAATTCACCAGACATATTATTTTATAACAATATAAAAATCATGATATATTATTTTTATAGCAATATAAAAAATATGCAAATAATTAAAAAAAGAAAAGACACTCAGAGCCAGGGACAGAGCTCAACAGAATAAGTACCTTCCAGGCAAGTGCAAGGCCCTGAGCTTGATTTGCAATACCAAAAAAAAAAAACCCAAAAAGCAAAAAAAGAGAGACATTCAAATAGTAATGGAGAGTTTATTCCACCATAACATCTTATTCCATTATCCTAGGGCTATGATTTAAGAACATTTCATAAGAAAAAAAAGTAATGTTATGATTTTAAGTGACTTATGTGAAATATTCATATATACTATTTTGATCTTATATAGTCAAAAAAACAGTTAACAGATAACAATGAACATTTGTATCACAACAAAATAATAGAAAAAATTTATTCAGTACTATTATTGTAATAGCTTTGCATATATTAATTCAATTAATCTTACTGAAACAGTATGAAATAGCTTCTACAATCATCCCCAATTTCCTGATGAAACAGGCCTAAAGAGGTTGAGTAACTTTCAGAATTTGTAATTCTTTTGTTGTTGACCAAAATTTCCATTCAGATCTAGAGAACTAAAAGTAGCTATAATACAATCTTTAAGACTGTCATGTTAGAGGTTAGCACACCAAAGAATATGGAAAAATTCTTTATTGGAGACTAAACACTGTAGAATGATTCACTTTAAACAATACTTGTTAAAATTCTCCAGTAACACAGAACCCTAAAAATTTCAAAAAGTAGGTATTCAGTCCTAAAACTTGCAATCAAAATGTAAATACACAGATGATTAAACAGTTGTGAGTAAACTGAAAGATTCACTCTGAGTTTTTCTGATTTTAAAGCATAAGATCTATATATAATCTAACCTGTTCCCTACTACATGCAAGTTCTGTGCCCCTGAATAAATGCCTTAACTGCTTTATGCCTTCATTTGTCAAACTATCAGGTAGGTCTTGCCCCACTCTAAAAGGGACAATTTTATGATTCTAGTATCTTTGAATCTAGTCATTTTCACCTAACTGAACATTTTGGTTGAAAGAGTAGACCAAGCTTGTCAAGATACAGTTTTGAACCCTGTAATTTATGGAAAATCCTTTATGCTTTTAGTCCTTTTGCTCTGGATTATAGAAAAGATTAATATAACTATCAAAAAAGGCAACATTAGGTTTTCTTTTTTAAAATGCTACAAAATGATGATAAATATCTTATTACAATAAAAGCACTATATCCATAAGATGACAGTTTAGAATTTTATGGTACTTGCTAAGATACAGATGAAGGATTCAGTTTTGCTGTATCTTGCAGTCTCAAATATTAAATATGGAGTCTTGCAAAACATTCATTCAAAAAGCAGAGGATGATGATTTTGTGGTCTCTAATCACTAGTAGGACAAATACAGCTATCAAGAACAGAATAGAATTTTGCTAGTTACTTAAGAGTGTGAGCTGTTCTTTCATACAGCAACTAATGCATCAACTTGTGCTTGGGAGGGTTTAAAAACATGCTCTATGATATCTTTTTTAAAATTAGATATCTTCAGCTACTGAGGGCTGACAATTTCATCAATGTACTTTAGAAAATAAAAGGGGCTCAGTGCAGTTCCCTGAAAGTAGCAGACATTCAACAAATATTACTGATAAAAATTATATAAAGTTGACAAGTTAAACTTTAAGCTTCCTGGTTACAGTAAGCCCTGAAGAAATATTTGGGAATCACACTACAATGTAACAAGTAAGCAGTCTTTGTCTCTGGGTAATGATATTATTTGTGTGAGTTTTTCCCTGCCTTTTCACTTCTAATCATGCTTCCCAGGCTTTCTAAAGCTAACAAATGTTTCTTTGTAAATTAAGGAAAAAAAATTATATGATGATTTTCTCAAAAATGAAGTAATGATGTTCATCATAAACTGTGTAACACGAGATCCTTCCTCCAACTGGAGTTTTCTTTAGAAAATTCCTTAGAACTAGGAAAATAGATTCTCATACATGAGCATATTCAGAAAACTTACTAAACAATGTGGGGTCAGTCTATATAAATTTTAATTTAACTACAATTAGAACTAAATATATATTTAACAGAAGTCGACCCTCAAGCAGTCTGAATGTAGACAGAGGACAGCTGCCACATGATATTTTTAAATTACTGAAAATACAGTATATGTTAGTATTATTTATCAGTATTCCCACTGATAATCTATTTTCCAGAAATCATTATATTTCCATCAGTGTTTATGAGGTATCACGGTCCTATTGCACTTATAAAGCAATAGTTGTTTTGGATAAACATCAAAGGTTTTTATTTTTCTGTTGTGCTTCCTTAGTCTCTATTATTGAAAAACATATGTTACAAAATGTATCACCTAACATAAAGTTGATATAAAGTAGATGAATTTAAAGTGAATTTATTAAAAATAAAAGATGACAACCTAAGGTCACCTCAACTGAGCAACATAGTAAAGGTACCACAGAATATGAAGGTACTTTTCTGTGCAAGATCTCAAAATGAGGGCAGAAATATTCAAACTGAATGTTCATCATAGTATAATTTAGAATTCTTTAAAACTAAATGTCCAAGAAAATATTAATAGCCAAATAAAATATGTTATCTTTGTATTTCCAAATTAGTCACATGAAACTATAATTTCAAAGAATTTTCAAATGTATAGTGTTTACACTTCAATACTTAATTAAAAATCTTAATGCCACATATGAATTTACAAATAATGTTTTAAGAAATTATTCACCTATAATTTTAAAAATTGGGAAATTAAAAAATGCAATTTTTGAGTAGGTATATTTTTTCTGTTTGATACCCTTCTTTATTTTCTAAAAGTTCTTTAATAAGTATAAAATATTTTGGTTGCAAAGAAAAAATTTTCATAACATGGGGAAAATTTCCAAGAATCATTCATCTAGGACTTTAAAAAAAAACTAAGAAAATTTCATTATTATATCTGGATAATAGTTACCTATGTTCTCATTGGGTCTATCTTTCTAAATCTGTCTTTGAAATTTGTTTAATATTGATATAACCCAATTTTTCTGCTTTGCAGGTAAGCAACAAGTCCCAGAACTATGTAATTATAAACCAGGGGTCAGCAAAGCACCATCCAAATGACAGACTATTTCTCTAGTCATCACAGGCTGTGAATGTTTTTTTACATTCTTAAAGGATTATTTTTTAATGAAGTCTAAAATATCAAGTGGTACATAGCAAAAATGTTTGCTGACCTAAACTCTATCTTCAATATAGTGCCTTATGTTAGAAGCTAATTCACAGTTTTTAAGAAAATTCACTATACTTGTAAGTTTATGCATCCCTCCTGGTCCTCCTCATTCAGCTCAAGTTCTGGGACCTCATTTAAGAATTTGTTAACTCATTTAATGGTGTCAAAAAGAGGATCCTCTTCCTCAGGAAGAGGAAAATAAACAAGCAAAGAAATAAAATAATTGTAAATATGTGCTTTAAATATAATAAACCAAGTTGTGTGGCAGAGAGTGGAAGGAGGCCTTCTTTGGACAAGATGACATTACAGTGACATGGAATGAGAAGAAACAAATCTTGTGAGGAACCAAGGAGATTTAAGCATCCTTGGCAAAAGGACCACTCCTTAACCAAAATACTTGTAAAATGCAGAAGCCCTTTGAGAAACAAACACATTTATGTGTCTTCATTTAAAAGATCTAGAAATATTATAGTGGATTAATAAGAAAAGTAAATGGGCTTCATTTTCCTTTCTCTATCAATCAACCATGAACCTGCTTTCCTGAGAACAATCCCCTCAAATTAGAAACAAATTACAATCTTGAATTCCCACCTCTCAAACTGTCCATATATGTTCTCTTTTATGGATTTCCAATGTAACCACACATTTAATTTTAATTTGGTAAGTTCTTCAAGAATATAAATCAAGTCATAAGCTATAGAGAATGGCATTAGATCAATATTAGTCTTATTAGGATATCAATCTCTTTCTAAAGACAATCCAAATTAACTACCCTCTAAATTATGTTCATAATTTTAAGTGGGTCTATCAAATTGTCAAAGGTCAATAACAAAGTCATTGTGAAATTAGCAATGAAAAGAAGCAAATAAAACATAGGACAGGGCCTGTGTGCCCAGCAGCAGACTGCTCGGCAGAGTCCTTTCAGGCCAAGAGGAGTGAGATAACAGTCAAAACTCTGAAGGAAAAAAGAAATACTGCTGCCCAAGAGTACTGCATCCAGCAAAGCTACGAGAAATAAGAGATACAGAGATGTTCTCATACAAAGAAAACAGAGAAAATTCATCACCACCGGACTTACAAGAAATGCTCAGGGAAGTTTTCAAGACAAAAGGAAAGAACACTAATGAGTAGCATGAAAATATGTGGAAGCATAAAACTCACTAGGAAAAGTAAGAATCCAGTCAAATTTATAATTCTCTGGTACTGTAATCAGAACTTTAATCCACCATGTCTTTAGTGCTAAGGAATATGTAATATAAAAACACGTAAATTATGGCATCAAAACTTCAAAATGAAGGAGTTAAGCAATACAAAGTGTGTTTTTTATATAATCAAAGTTAAGTCACCAGTTAAAATATAGCCCATTGCACTGTAAGATTTTTTCCGTAAGCCTCCTCTTGATAACCAAAATGCAAAAACCTCCTAATAGACACAATTAAAAAAAAAACCTAAGGAATCAAAACATACTACTAAAGAAAAATCTCTTAACTACAAAAAATACAATAAGAGAGGACACAAAAAAAGAAAGAGATGTACAAAAAACCAAAATGGCAGTAGGAGGTCTTCATTAATCAATATTACCTAGAGTATAAATGGATTAAACCCTCCAGTTAAATGACATAGAATAGAGTAGTGGATTAAAAAATGACCCAACTATATTATGCCTATAGGAGACTCACTTCACCAGCAAGGACACACAGAAACTAAAAATTAAGGGATGGAAAAATATGTTTCATGCAAATGGAAAAAAAAATGGGAATAGCCGTAGATAGATAAAATAGATACAAAGAAGGTCATTAAATAATAATAATGTGGTAAGATACTACAAATAATATAATTCAGTAAGATACTACAAATAATATAATTAAAAACAATAAGCAACTTTAGGATCCCATAGTTACTGACTGGCTTCATCTAGATTGGCTTAGAGAAAAGCGGATAGAAAACACTGCGACACTGACATTCTTTTCCAACCACTGCACAAAATCCTAGGGACTGAAATAGGAATTTGACTTCATGGAAAAATATAGCTTCTGGGCCCTTTTACTTCTGTTGCTTATTCTCACCACCTGCTCACATCCCTGCTATCCAAGGACCTAGGTCATTCATCAAGTGTATGGATGTTAGTCTTTAATTAAATAGGTGACAGTAAGCAGAAGAGTAAGACAAGACCAGTAGACCAGCACAGGCACATGCTGAGGTTGTCACCCCAGCCACTTATGAGCCAATTTTATTTTAAAACTAAGGAGTCTTGCTTCTACTAGCAGAGATGACAAAGTATGTGGAAGACTCCAAAAGAAGGACCAGTTCTGTGACTCTCTTTATGGAGAGTGCACGTGCTCAACATTTGTGGGAACTTTATTCCAAGAAATGCAAATGTGTTCCAGAAGCCATTTTCAAACAGCAATGGATTTCTCCTGAAATGGCCCAATACAAGAGTTGGCCTACGAGATCAACAGTCGAGAGATTGAAAATCTTTACCAACTATACATTATGTTGCATTTGTTTAAACTAGAAGCACAATTTTCTATTTTATCAGTTTAAAAATTTGTGTAGGTTTTATGAATCAAATGGCTAAAAACAGGAACTGACTTTTTGGACTTTGGACTCTTTTTTTCAGGGAGCTTTAGGATTTTTTACAATGCCATTTGTTAATACTCATCAAAAACATAAATGACTTCATTTTTAGAATTAATACTTAGGAAATAGGCAGAAAGCTACTCAATATAGCTAGATAACAAAGAAATCAGTGCAGTCATAAGCTATAATCATCAGTTTGTCTAGAATTTTATCAGCTGGAGCCTGTATGACTGAAGGTTTTGGAACAGAAGTACCTAGCAGGAAAGTGACATGGTGTTCTCAGTAGCGGTGCATCCCACAGTGAGAAAATCGTTCCGTTTTCAACTCTCTTTCAGGCTTCATGATGAGAAAAGTTAGCTACTGGAGGTATGTCTGAACCACAGCCCAACTCCTGCAATTCTTTTAAAGAGAAAGACAAGAGATCAGAGTTTATACTTGACAATGCCAACCTAAAAATTGATCATGATTTTCCTGTTTCACATCTGTTTTTATAAATACCTTTCACTGTGAGAAATGACACTGATAGTCCACTCATATATAGAGACACTCTTACTAAAAATTCCTATTCTAAAAATATATTGAGCCAACATGAAGTCACTGATACAGAAATGTATGTATGCATTTACGTATATATTAAAATCTTGAAGTGAATCAATGAAAAGAAATTCATTAAATAATTAATAGAATATGTGTCAAGTAGATATGGAATTGCAACTGGGCATACACTAATTTTTAAAAATTTGGCATTGCCTGAAAAGCTCCTATTCACTAACTCACAAAACTCCCTGAGAACAGTTTTCCACATTTACATACAGTGTCTCATTCAGTTTTTCTTTCATGAGCATCTTACTACCACCCCTAACACCACCCCAAGATTGTTATTGTTAATCACCTAATGAACTTCGCTATTTTAATAGATGAAAAAATTAAAGTCAGGAAATATTGAATGCCTTTCCAGGTCTCTCAGCTTGCGAAAAATTATACTTTCAAAAACTGAAACTCCTTACTTTCAAAAATTGAAACTCCAACACACAAACATATGGGATGAGATTAATTTGAGCATGCGTTGAAACTAGGAACAGGTACAAAATCACTTATCTGAGCCAAATATTTATTATATTTTTATGGCATATGTAGAGCTTTATAAAACAAGATCTTCAGATGCTGTAATATTTTTATTTTTTGAAAGGCAAACTATCTATAAGTAAAAAGCTAAATGGACCTAGTGAATGAATGACATATTCTGAAAGCCCAAAATCAGTGAATATGTAACAAACCTTTTATCAAGTGATTTATTAAATGTACTTAAGAAACTCCGGGCTTGCAGCAGTGTATCTAGGCACATGACAGAGCCACAGGTATGCAAAAGCATAGCAGCACCTGTCCTCAGAAATACACGATTTGTAGTCATCACTGCAAACTTTGTTGACAAATATAAAGAGCATTTTAGAAATGAGCTGGTATTTTGCTTATTCTCATGTCAAAAAAATATATACATACTCAGAAATTGTCCTGATTTCAAATTTTTTCTATTCTTGAATTTAATATTCTTATGATTGGCCAAAAATTTACATCATAAAAAGCTTTATGAAACACAAGTTTCTTGAGAAGATTCTATAAGCTAATACATGTATAGTACTTATCACAGTGCTTAACTTGATTAGAGTTAGTTGTTGCTTTTGTTGCTTTTACTTCTCTGTGCAAAAAAAGAAGATAATTCTGGATGAAAAAATAGAAAAAGAGTTCAGGTAAACTGACATTTTTGGATGTGAACAAGACTGAAGTACAGGATTTTAGGGATGAAACACAAAACCACATTGCAAATTCATAATGACAATATGTCTACCATCAAAGAGTATTCAACGCTAAAGGTTAATATATTTCAATTTTCCATCAGAACTAAGTTTTATTTTACTGTAAAGCCATTAATAATTACAATTCCAGTGGCAAGGTAAGCTGAAAAGGCAAGTATCTGGGAGGAAAATGTGGTTTTGCCCAGATTTCCCCAAATGTATAAAAAGTTCATATGCCTGGTGGCCAAAATGATTCAGTCTTTTTAATTTTCATGTTAAGACTTATTGACAAGAATGATCTACTGAGAAAGATTATCTGATTTTTTTTCCAAAAGTCAAAAAGATAGTAGCTATAATGTCTTGAAAACTATGGCTCCATTGTGAAGGACTTGAAATGTCTGTAACAGGAAAAATTTCCAAATACCTTTGACTGGTAAACTGAGTTACTGGTGGGGGGGAGGAATTTCCGAATACTTTTGACATGTAAACTGAGTTACTGGGTAGGCTCAGTATGCAATATTTCAAGCCACCACATTTATAGTTAGAGTTGAATACTCAATTTTTAATTGGCACAACTTGAAAGCTTTCTCTTCTTTATATCTGACCAGAAAGAAAATTTCCAAGTCTTTGACTGGAAAGTAAAAGTTCCTACCATTTAATAAACATCCTTTTATTTACCCCCCCATGCTATATTCTTTTTCTCTGAACTATAATAATACATTTGAGCTGCTAGAGAGAATACAGCCCATGAGAAGGACATCAACCAGAAAGGAAGAGAGCAGTTATAATTTATCTATTTTAAACTACTCAACTACAAAAATAGTGCCTGAAATACCAAAATACAGAGTCCAACTGTCCTTTCCAAGTAACAGACAGCTATTCTAATTTCATGACAAAGCCCAGTGCCTGCCTTAAATTGGTTTAGACTTCAGCTACTGGTATATTCCAAACCCAGTAGGTGGTTCAGAGAGCAAATCTGTTCCATTATATGAAAATCAGGGCATCTCTGTGAACTGGTCAGCCTTTGAAATTGCCCAATTCTTGGAGCACTTTTTCCATATGTTCGTACAAACCACAGAAAACACAGTAAGTTTACTAATTAATCATTTTGACTCTTAAGCAAATGAATCCTCTATTATTCAGGATACATACAAAATAGTCTGGTACAATTCATAGCAATTACAGCGATCAAGAAAGTTAAAAGGAAACAAAATGATCAATTTGTCAATCATATATATGTTTTACAACTCTCACACAAAGCTTGGCAAATCAGAAATTCTGTAATAACCACTTTACTTTTATGTGATGAGAGTTCAATTTTCTCAAGTTGAGGGGTAAAATTGATGCCAAATTTCTACTAAGTTAATTCCATTATATATACAGAAAAGAATGCAAGAAGGATCATCATGACATCAAGGGAGAACTGTCCAAAGAGCAGTACGGTAGTGAACAGTTTTAAGAGGCATACAGATGCATGATATGTTCTCTTCAAAGCTGAGTGTAATAAAATGAGTGGAATAGAAGAGGATTTTATATGTAGCATGGCTATTGTTAACTTTTTCATAAATAAAGAGTAATTTAATGGAATGTCTGTTATAAGTTCTCAGGCTTCTCTTAGTCAAGGCAGCAGTATTAAGGGATTCTTGGGTTCAGGTCCTCCTGCCTTCACCCTATAACCTTGTGGCCTCAGCAAGTTATTCTCTGGACCTCAGAGTCTTCTGTAAATTGGATAACAATAGTTTCTAACCCATGGTATTGTTGTGAGGATTAGGCCACTACCCAGCACATAGTAAGTGCTATATAGCCATTTGCTAGAAAATAAATAATAAAAAAAATCTTTAATATCTCTACTCGTGTCAAATTTATAGTTTTAGAAAATTTTTGATGAGATGATCACTACTGAGTCCTAAAAGTTTTGTTTGTCTTATTTTCTAAAGCATAAACTATTTCATTTGTCAGTGATACCAAAGTTTTGCTACTGAATGAGAATGCAGGCCAAGAAAAAAATTACAAGAATTCTATAGTCAAGTTTTAAAATATTCAATAAGATGAAAAACCCAGTTGCCACCAGCAAGTAATCAAGAAAAGATAGAACCCTTATCACATTATTTAAAACAATATGTTATAATTTTTCTTTATTTTAAAGAGAATAAAATAAAAAAGAACAAAGCAGATCAGAAGAAAACAATGTAAATGGCACAGGATTTCAAAGCAAGACAACAGGAGATCAACAGTGGCTACCATGATGTCTCTTATTCTGTTTTTTTTTCTAATAATTGTCCAAATCTTCCACATATTGAATTCATACAAAACAAAATAATATAAAACTGATTAAAACAGAATAATGAAGGCATTACAGGCCTTCAAAACCAGACAATAGGAAAATCAACAATGGCTGTCATAATGTCTCTTATTCTCTTCAAAATAGCTGTCCATACGTATATTGAAATTAAATAATACAAAACAAACTAAAACCACTCAAAAAAAGAATAAAAGCATTACTGGATTTCACAGCATGACGATAAGAAATCAGCAATGGATACCATAATGTCTCTTTTTCTTCAAAGTAGCTGTTCATTTCATCACACATAATACAATCGATTCTTGTAAATTTGTGTAGAAGTTCTAGGCATGTATAAGCCTCTACATATACATTTACTCTTTATTGATTAGAGGGGAAAACATAACAAAAGAAAACAAATTACTAGAAAAACAAGAAAAAAGAAACAAAAAAAGACAAATAAATAACATAGCAAAAAACCCAAATAATGACAGTATAGGCCTTCAAAACAAGGTGGTAGGAACATAACTAAGGTTTTTATTTTACATAGTAATCTTCAAAAGAGTTCCTCAGATCACCAGACACAAACATGCAAATTGATCCAATCCTATGAATGTTAACTGTTTTGTTCCAAGAACTAATAGAATTTGTAGCACAACCATCTTAGCTATCTTAAATGTGTTTATACAAACATATATTTTTTCTTTTAACATGATATAAAATTTTGAGAATGAAAAAGTGATCCTGACCATAGACATCATTTAAGTACAGTGATCCAAAGAGCCTCTGGGCAAACTTATTTGAAAAAAACTGTAAGACTCAACTTTGTATAGAGAGTTAACAGTGATATTAAAACCACTTTACTTTGATTTTAAACAACAAACATTTATCACACACAAAAAAATGCCCTTCAATAATTAACACCAAGCTTTTAAGACTATACAGAGAAAATTTTTGAAATGCAAACGGAAGCTTTGAACAGTAACTTCTCATGATGAGTAGTGACACACTGGGGCATTTGTCTTTTGACACCATATGTTACTGTTTGTTCCTCAACAACATATATTATAGCATAAAACTTCTTAAAACGCTAATTGTAAAGTTAATAATTAATGCTGTTGTTTTGTCCCTTACATGTTCCTTTCACCAAAAATCACAATAAAATGTAATGACCTAGCTTTTTAATTGTGCCAAAGTGCAAAGTACTTTACCTTTGTCCAAAAAATGAATGAATACAAATCAATTAGACTCATTCTTCACTTTGGTCTTTATCCCCTATAAAACAAAGATAACCCTGCAGAAAACACTGGTGTTAGTCCTCTCCCAAAGGAAAAAAAGTACATTTGTTAGGTCATAGGGAAAAAAAATACATTCATTAGATTAAAGGGAAAAGTACATTTGTTCAGACAAAGGGGAAAAATAGAAGTTAACTCCACTTGAACTATGAACGTAACTGTTCCTTCTATAAAAATCCAGCACCTAATAATCCAACACCTACTAATCCAACAATTAGAAAATACCTCTTACCATTATGTCAGTTTTGGAAACAGACTTAAAACCCTCACCACATAGCTCCCAAATTAGTTTGTTCATTTCTCCCCTTCACATGGTTCACTTTAGGAGCCCATGGAGCTAAATAATCCAGTTCCAGCCCCTTCTCACCACCCCATCCAACTTTCAACATTAAATCAGAGTTCCTGGTTAAAACGATCAGGCTTTGCAGAATTTATATGACAATGGACGAAATAACTCTTTAATTCATTAAGAGGGTAGATATATGTTAGGCTCTCTAGCACAATAAAATAAAATCTTTAAATAATCATCTCTACTATTTGTACTTTTAAGATTTAACAATGCTTACCTTGAGCAAGTCTCTGAAACATAGAGTGTGGTATTACAATTCCTATGAAAGACTTCACTTTCATCAAACCAGTCAGTGATTAGCACTTGTCAATGAAAATGATCTTGAAAAAAAATCAAGGAAATCAAACTAAAGATTTTATAACTGCTTCCTTCTTCTCCCACTCTGGACCTGCAGGAAAATGGGCAGAGAAAATACGGTGGCCCTCCACCTGGTTGGGAGGCTGCCCCACCAGAGAGAGGCTGTGAAATTTTTATTGGAAAACTTCCCCGGGACCTTTTTGAAGATGAACTTATACCATTATGTGAAAAAGTGAGTCTAAACTTCCTATTTAACTTTCCTTACCTTTCAAGGGAAAACTATTGTTCTGTTCACTTTGCTTTCACTCTTGTTCACCTTGTTCAGAGATGGCTTCTCTTTCCAGTTGCCAAAGTTAAAAGGTTCCTAACCCTGAGTGACTGACTGCCTTTTTGTGGCCTTCACTCGTTTCTTTGTCCTGTTCATAAATGAATTAACATTGCTAAAGACTCTCAGGTTTATATCTTGTTCTCCAATCATTTTTCCTTGTGGCCATCTCACTGTAAATCCATTGTGTCTGTCAATCTACAATCACACTACAACAATTTGTCTAAATAAGATACTGCTCCAACTTGACACTTTAATGTGATTTTCCATATAAAAAGAATGTGTGTGCTTGTTGTGGTTCAAACATACTCCTACACATACTGACTTACAATAAAATTTCTTCCACAAATTCAAATTTCTTTTCTGCCCTAATGTAACAATAAGATTAAAAATATGGCTTCTTAATATAATACATAATTATCAAAAATACATTTCCTTAGTTTTAATTCCAAAAGATATTTTGTTATGAGTTCAAAAATATTTATTACTATATGATTTACCAAGTAGTTATTAGCAGCATGCATGTAGCAGAAAAATTTAGTAAATATGAGAGCTCAGCCCTTCTCCTAAATTCCCAAATCAATTTTCAGTATGCATGTGTATGTGTGTATAACTCAGTCCCAGATTCAGAACTGTGTTTAATTTTCTATCTATAATCCCATTTAGCATGTAGGAAAACTATAATCCTTTAAGAATTTTATATTCTTAACCTTAAGTATCAAGAGACCCCTGAAACATAGATAAAGCATGTTCAAATTCTTTCCCAGTAAATCCAGAAGAAATATGTATCCATCACTGAAAACTCCAGTGATGGCAGAGTAGGGTGGCAGAGAGGCAGTCAACCACCAAGGTAATGGTACATACTTAATGGCATTTCTGCCCATGCATACCTACTGTTCCTGTGTATGCTATCCTGTTTATAGCAGCCCATGGTAATGGACAGCCGAGTCTGGATTGCTAGAGGGCAGTGAGTCAGGAGGAAATGCACAGAGGAGCTATAGCCAGGGGGTAGAGCGGGTCCTTTTCTGTTATGAAAGTCCTGGCTGTGCACCGGTTAAATTGGGATGTTCAGGCATTTATCTTCATCCTGCAAACTGAGAAAGTAAGTGTTCCTCAGACCATTCTCTGAAACATTTGTTCAATTTGACAAGATGTTAGTTTAGCAGGGTTCCTAATGAGTCTTCATGGCTTTTGTTTTAAACATCAGTGATAGAGTATGACCAAGTAAAGGTCAAATTGTGGAGACCTGAAAAGCCAACTTGGAAGGCATGGTTGACAATTCTATCAAGAAATCGTACTTCTGATGACAAATGTGTTTTCAGAGCCCCAAGAAATTCCATAAATCTCCAGATAATGGTGTGACAAAAGGTCATTTGCTCTGTCAACAACATTCTGTTAATTCATATTAAAATGTCACTTATATATATTTTCTTTATTTAACTTGACTTTTCCATCAATCAGATAATTGATCTGAATCCAGCATAAAAAAAATATGCAGGCTGTTCCACATAGGGTGCAAATGTCAAATACTGGCAGGAGGCATAATGCAGAAAGCGTGTGTGTGTGTGTGTGTGTGTGTATGTGTGTGTGTGTGTGTGTACATTCATTTGGAAGGACATATAAATATAAATTTTCTGTTGGTATTTCTTATAGATTGGTAAAATTTATGAAATGAGAATGATGATGGATTTTAATGGCAACAATAGAGGATATGCATTTGTAACTTTCTCAAATAAACTGGAAGCCAAGAATGCAATCAAGCAACTTAATAATTATGAAATCAGGTAAAAGCTGCATCTTCTACATTAAAATTGAATCAAAAGATGTACTTGTTATCTTTTTTGTCAAGCTTGTCTTATACAATATATATTTAAGATAGCCAAACAGAAATGTTAGATATTTTCCTCGGTGAAAATAAGTCTAGTTGAATATTTGTCTAACACCAATACTACATGAGATGCAAGACTAAGTTTTATGAAATGTTCAATGAAACAAAATACATTAATTTCTCCATTTCGTAAATACATGCTGGACATTGTTTAAAATGCTAAAAAAATACATCAAGGTACATACCTCCATAGTAAACAAACAATTATAGAAGATAATTTAAAATAGTATGAAAAATAAAACCAGAGATGCTATAAAATTGTGTGAGGCGGCTTAATTTGATGTACTTAAGAAAATACCCATCTGGCAAAGTGAAATTTGATCCGAGACATAATTGAAGAGATGATAGGAAGCAGGAACTTAGATCTTTTGCAAATGGGAAGGAAGCCAAGAATTAGAAGAAATTCAGAGAGAGTGGAAGGGGATATTAAAAGAATAAAGATGTGTATGTACATGCAGCAACTCCCCATGAGGAATGGAAGCGTTATGTACCACAAACATATATTAATAAAATGTCCTTTTCTAAAAAAAAAGTCAGCTATGACAGACCTAGAGTAAGATTATTAAAAAGAAAGAAAGAACAAGTAAAAATTAGAGCAAGTATAGTATGTTAGAAGGGCAGAAAGTCCATGCAGGAAGAACAGAGTATAGTAAGGAAGACTCAAGGTAAAATAGCTGAATGGTCTTGTACTCCATGATAAAGAATTTGAGTTTTCTTCTAATGAAAAGAGGGATCATGACAGGGCTCTAATTATGATGAGGGTCTTAAAAATGTTGTCCTCTATGTTGAGTGAGTGCGGAACAGAGTATACAGCTGGGTCAGGACTCTAAGAGGGAAGTCATGTAGAAAGTTGCTGCATAGTCTAGATAGAGACAAGAGTTGACATAAGGACACAAATGTTCATTGGTGGAGGGGACAAAAGGGTCTGACCTGGGATATACTGTGCAGGTTAGGGACATAAGACTACTAAATAATGAATTTAAAGTGCAAAAGAAAACCAGGCATGGTGGCCCACGCCTACAATCCCAGCCCTCAGGAGGCTGAGGCAGAAGAATCACTATGAATTTGAGGCCAGGCTGGGATATACAGTGAGTTCAAAGCCAGTCCAAACTGTATAGTGTGACCCTGCCTCAAAATAAGTATATAAATAAATAAATAAAGTAAAATAATAAATAAATAAAATACAGTGTGAGAGAATTCAGAATCTAAGGGGGAAACTTAGGATTTGGGTTCAAGTATCTGTGTGCCAGTGCCGTTAGGATGGAACTGGCTGAGTAATAGTAAGAAACACAGGAAGAGCTCCACCTAGGGCGTTTAACACCACAGAGCTCCCAGGAGATATGTGAGCTGTGGAAGTAACTGCTCGACAGTGGCATCAGGAGAGAGAAATAGAAAATATTTCTATTTCCATGGTTGAAATAGAAAAATAGTCAACAGTGTAAAGCATGGGCCTCCAGAAGGTTTCCAGGACATACAGGGTCCTAAGCAACCCATAACCTGTTTTCATGAAATGAAGAAAAAAAAAAAAAAAAGGCTAAGTTCATAAAACTGAGTTCTAGAATTTCACTTTGGAAAACTGCTCTAAAGCTTTTCCTACAGGAAGCCTGGGGGCCTGCAGGAGGAAAATTAGTGCAGCAGTAAAACAAAAACAAAGCAATCGATAATACAGTTAATAGAGTTGGGGTCAACTACGCTCCACTTGGGTGCCTGCAATTTCCTCATCTATATTATGGGGATTATAAACCATTTCATAAGCTTATTGTGCCAATAACTGTATGATTTTTTTAAATGCTTAATCCAGTGTTTGGGATGCAGTAAGAAATCAATAAATGATAAAAATAGCATAGTTCAGTTCTAAGGTACAATTTTCTCATCTATTGTTTTCATAAATACAGTTAAACTTTAAAATTGATAAATGCAAGAGCAGGTTTCTTACCAATAATTTTCTCCCACACCTATAGGCATATATTGTCTTCATAATTCTGTAAATGAATCAAATACTGTATCATCTTTTAAAATTCTATAGCCACAGGAAGATAAATCAGATTTGGCAACTGGCCTAGTACTACAGTAGACCTAGCCAGGCAGTCTCCAAGCTGAACTCTGGACCAGAATCTTGGAATAAACTGAGGAGCTACTCCCCCATGTGCCCCCACGACACCATGTGTGGTGTGCGGAAGACTGGAGTATGAATCATGAAACCTAAAGTCTGCCTTAGGTTCCCTGGGATAAATCCTTTGGCTCCTTGGAATATTACTTTTAACATCAGCACTGGATCACACAGAGATGTTCTAGGCATCAACCCCATGAAATAATGTATAATAAAATGCTTTAGAAAAGGCTACACACAAAATGTATTTTAATACAGTTTTTAAATATTGTAGATACATGATTTCAGAATTGGAAAATTCACCATTCCTTTGTCCTTCATAAAACCCAGACATTCTACGAGGAAAAATTATTCCCAAAACAACTTTTGAATTGAGATGAATGTGGAATTTATTATAGGCACCCAATAGAGTCTGTTCTATTTGCTCCCCACATTATTATCCCTGGGGCTTGTCAACACTTTTGAAAAATGAATATGATCAACCTGCCATGGTCACTAACAATTAACAGTGTCCTCTGTAAAATTCACTGTATTGCCTGTGAAACAGAGATAAAGATACACCTTCCTCGTGGAATGTTCTGAAAATAAGTGAAATGATGACTATAAATCTCAGCACCTCACACATATTACACTGACACACCTGTTACAACACTGCTGAGAACTGTGAGCTTAGACAAGGGAGAAGAAGAAGAGAGGGAATATGACAAAGAATTTGGAAAAAGAAAGTCAGTGTCCAAAACTACTGTCAATGATCCGATTGGATGATAGAAGCAAGGTAAAGTCACAGAGATTCTTTACAAATTAGTGAGGGGGATAAGTGGAAACAGCACAAGAGAGTCACCAGAGGCAACCTGGTAACTTCCACCCTGCCTTGGATCATCCTGCCGGAAAGGAACGCTCTCTTGCTATGAGGACAATGACCTTCCATTTGCTTTCAGGCACCATTTCTCAGGGGATAGATACAGTTCTTATCCGGAAACAACGCACAACTGTCATATCGTTCTCCTCATCAAATATTCACCAAACAACATTTAAATGCCTGGCTTCTAGAGACATTAAAGCCAAGCCCTCAGTTTGGAGAGATGACTTTTTGTCTCTGAGTAATTCCGGGAAAGCGTCCCAGCAAACCACATAAATTTAAAAATAGGAAACAGGAATTCTGGGTTCTTCCTGGTAACTGATACGAGACCAGTCCTCTCAATATAAAATTAATAATGATGATGATTTCTAAGTAAAAATTTTTTTTCTTTTAAAGTTTAAATCTGGAAGACTATTTTATTAACCATTCTGTCCCCCAAACAGCCACTTTATGCTTGCCAGACTGGGCTGGATTTGTGGTGGTTCTGACACACTGTCTTGGTTCTTCAGCAAAGCATAGAAGATGACCTGAACAGTGGCTCAACCCAGGCCAGAGTGCCTGTCACACACCCTAGAGCCACAAGTCTCCCACTTACCTAGCTGAGAGATTTTATCTGTGACAAATCAGTATTTTCTAGTAAGAACACCTTTCCTATTTTTAATAACTTTATTACAAAATCCATGTGGCTACTATGCGACACATGAAAACTTCAAGAAGCACAAAGTAATAAAACTTAAAATTATTTTCTCATAACCCTAGTGCCCAAACCAATATGTTAGTATTTCATTATCTTTCTAGATTTTCTACAGATTTTTTAAATCAAAATGGCTTCACATCTTCTCACACTTTTTTAAAAAGAATCTGCTCATTATGAACTGGATTTTTAAAACCAGTGCATATCTTTATACATTATTTTTAATGACTTCTGAACATTCTGTGATATAAATGCTTATTTTTGTTACCCACGATTGTCAGACAGGAGCAGTACTGTCCGTGCTAAGGAACATTTAGAAGCCTGAGGTGTGTTTTTGGATAACCTGAGAGATGGCTATTAGCATCTTGTGGGCAAGAACCAGGGGTAATAAATATTCTGTGGAACACACAATAAGAAAATAGTCCAGTCACACAGCCAGCATCATCTCAGTGGTGATAGCTTAAACCAGTTCCTTATTGTTAAGTGTTGCTTGTTTTCAATTTGCTGGCTACTTTCACAGCAATGAATATTTTTACCCATAAAACTTTGTGCGCCTATCTATTTGCTACTGCGCCTATCCCAGAAGAGGCACTATTTTGTCAAAAGTTATGAATATTTAAGGCTTTTGAGACATTTTGCCAAATGTAATCTAGAGAAGTTTAGGGCACCTGGCCTCTGCGATGAAGGCGAGCACGATTCACTTTGCTAACAAGCAGTTCTGTGCTAGGGAGGAACAGGGACCAAGGTCCCAGAGGTTAGTTTCATCCTTTAGAATCTATAAAACCGTAAGCAAACCACTTAATTTCTTGGAGTCTCAAGTTCTGTATCTGCAAAATTAAAATAACACCTATTCTGCCCACTCACAGGCTCCTGGTAAGGGCCATATAATATGTGAAAATCTGTGACAGTGTGAGGGGCCATTTTTAACTACAACCATGTCAAAACAGCTTCTTTATTCAGCTGGAAAAGCAATGAAGCACAGCAGGTTGCAGACTCAGATACCTGCCAGGAGCAGGGTGGCCAGCCATAGCGACCTTGGTGTTGGGTGGGGGTGCATTGGGGAGCAGTGAGGCTCGCGAGGATGGGCGAATCCACATCTAGTCTAAGGAGAGTGATGCTACCCAAATTCACATGACTTTTCTTTTTCCTTTAAAACATCTTCTGACTTCTCAAAAGAATCCAAACTCTCCACGAATAGTTTAAATAATGTGATGGCCAAACACCCTCCATCTGCAGGCCACCCCTGGCCCAACACCGTACATTCTCAATCTCTGCCTTAAACTTTAACCGCATAGGATGGTCACTAATGCAAATGCCTGCTCTTTTTGAAGAAATGGGCGTCTCCTAGGGGTCTGTGCCAGCGTGGACAACTGCCGATTGTTTGTCGGGGGAATCCCGAAAACTAAGAAGAGAGAAGAAATCTTATCGGAGATGAAAAAGGTCACTGAAGGAGTTGTGGATGTCATCGTCTACCCAAGTGCTGCAGACAAAACCAAAAACCGGGGCTTTGCCTTTGTGGAGTATGAGAGTCACCGTGCAGCTGCCATGGCCAGGAGGAAACTGCTGCCAGGTAAGCAGCCCCAGCAAGCCCAGGCCTCCTCCCAGCTGCCGCGCTCTTGGCAAAGAAAGCAAGAGCGTGCTGTGTTTGATTTGTGTTTTTGCATACGTATCTGGACAGATAGATATGTAATGTCCTATGTGCTATTATACTATATATACTATACAGAATTATATGATTATATATAATAGTATCTTAAACTCTTCATCTTTCTTATTTATATTACAGTTGATTCAGTTTCCTAAATTTTTCACAGATTGAGTTTAGAAACATTCTTTCTGTGCATGGGATCTAATTTACATGAACTGAAGAAATCTAGAACTTTAAGCTATAACAATCCTATAATGAATCCTTAAAGCAAAGAATCTTCCAAAAATTACACATATCAGCCACAGGTATTTTTGAATATAAGTTGTGTTATTAAGCTTATGAGAAATAGGGTATGTTATCCATTATAGTGGAGACATAATAAAATGCCAAGTGGCATATTATTCCAATGACAATTAAGTGGTATAATTTTATTATGATTCCTTAGTGTCCAATACAGCCTGTCTAATATGAAAGAAGAAAAATAAAAGCTCTTCCAGGAAAGGCACCTTTGCCAGGTGCTTCAGCCACAGTCAGTCCCATTTAATTGATAACCATCAATTTCTGGGTTTAAAGTGTCCACTAAGACACTGCCTCAGGCAGATCAACTCGGGAAAAACTGTTTTAAAGTCCCAAGCTCATTTGAATATATTCACTAAACCTTACACAAAATCAAGTACCAAAGTGAACTAATAAGATAATTTCAAGAAGGGCAGATAAGAAACGAGACTTTATAATCCACTTTATAATCCACTTTTTTTCATAGAAATGTGAGAGCCACCATAATTAAAAACAAAACAACAAGAAGATCTAGATTTATATAGCCCCTGTACACACTCTGAAAAACAAAACAAATAGGATGAACCCTCTGAAAACTTTCAAAATTGGAGGATAATTTAAGCTTAGAAAGGATATTTAATATTTTTAAGCAAGCAATTTAAGGTAAAAATATATGCACATGTATAAACTAACTAAAAGAACCCTGCATCTGCTAGGAAGATGGGTATTTCCAATGTTGAAGATTTTCTTTACTATTTCTTTACTTTTCACTACCCAGTGGTCAAGTCATTGGAAGCAAATGCTCACAGGTAGGGGACATCCCTAGTCTTTTGGTGACCTGGACTTCATATTTTGTTATCATCCTTAATTCTTCTCTTTTTCAACACCAACCTGTCTGCCATTAGAAAATCTTTGTGTCCATCATGATTTGAGCCTCTTTGTAGCCTAACACTTATGTTCTCCAACTTAGACTGATTTTTTCAGTCTTCTCGTTATCTTTCCAGCTCTGCTCCCTTTCGCATAGCATGAATATTACCACCAAACAAACATTTCCAAAACCATCCTATCATCCTTTCAACTAATTCTTACAAAAATAGAAATTTATTAATAGACCAAATGGTGTCACTAATCTGCCTGTTTAAAAATTATTCACCAGCTAATTGTTGTATATGAGATAAGAAATAAATTTCCAAATCTGTTACTCAGGTTCCTTCATTTATGTCCCCTAAGATTTTCACTGCTACATTTTGTTTTAATTTCTCCATAAAATCTCTCCTTTTCTCAGGACCAACCCCCCTTGTCCAAGACTACACTCACTTCTGTCTCCTTTATTCCTAATGCTTTATCTTCTATTGGTCAGTCAACATCTTAAGAAGCCAGTGGGACACTAGGCCCCATCAGTAACTTTTCTCCTCCAGTTCGGGTAGACAAGCATTTGTTATGTATGAAAGAAATATGTAGTCAGGCATGTGGGCACATGTGTCTACTTCCAGTACTGGGAGGCTGAGGTAAAAAATAACAAGTTCAAATCCTTCTTAGACTACATAGTGAAACCCTGTCTTTAAGAAAAAAAAAAGCAGGTACATAAAATGATTTCGTGAGGAGGAGGGTTAAAGAGGGTGACAATATAAAAGGTCCTGAGTAGGTGAAAAAACAGCTTTCAGGGACCAGACAACCAATGCTCTTAAACTATGGACCTTCTGAAAACGTCCCTATTTTCCAAAGAAAATAACAAATTTATCTACTCAAAGAGTATCTATCTTTATGTGTGTCTAGCTTGCTAAGTCCTGAGCAGCTGGGCTTCAGAAATTCTCATTCACTTCATTATGCTTCTACCCAAAGTCTTGACCGTTCTTTATGAATTCTTTGTGCACCTCACCCTGTCTATATTCACCACAAAGGCCTCTTACCAGGAGCTCTGTGAGCCATCCTCACCTGGGTTTCACTGTTCTGGGAGTTTGTCAGGCTGTCTCATCAGCAAACTTAACAAGATGAGGCAGGCTGGAGAATAAGTCACCCAGTGCCAACTGTTTCTCTTCTGATAAAACCTCAGAACAAAATGTTACCCACTTGGGCCACTCTACCTATTACTCCAACGCAGACTCATTAATAACAAAGGATTTCAGTGGTTGGTAGCTTTTTGAAACACCAAGTTTTAAAGACAGAGGAGATACTTAAGAAACAATGATAAGCAAGGCCTGTAAGTTTTTTCTTCTTAAATTGATCCAGAGTTGGAATTAGAGAAAACTGTTACCTGAGGCAGTACAATTGCTCCCCAGCCACTTCCTCTCTTAGCAGTTCCTTCTCCACAACTCTTGTCTTCACTAAGCTGAATATGCCACAGAGTTGTTCCCAGCCCCAATCTGTTAAAGCATCCTTAGGACAGTAACACTCAGCTTCTGGCTGCATCACACTGCCTCGGTGGGCTTGTTAAACACAGACTGCTGAGCCTTGCCACCGGGGTTCCGGCTTCAGTATTTTTGGAGCAGGGCTGAATAATTTGCATTTACGAGTTCTCAGGATGCTACTGCTCCTACAGTCACATAGGTGGTGACAATTCATCTAAATCAACAATTGTCCCTCCATTGCTGCACATAAGAGTCACCTCAGGATATTTTCAAACAGTACGAGTTCCCATATCAACCTCTAATGAATCTGCTTCCCTGCAGTGTCAGCTTGGAGCACTTGTGGTTTAAATTTCCCAGATGATACCACTGTGAGCCCAAATTTTGTAAGCTGCTGCTAAGTCTATCAGCTAATAATGCTGGGTGTTCACCCACAGGACCGTATATTGGAGCACCTGAGGAATCATTAAACTCGAACATTTATTAACTATCCACAACATGATGCTTTCTTCTACATGCCATGGGAAACTCTAAAATAAAAATCATACCTAACCTTTGCAGCCAGACTGCAACTGTGGAAAGTATACAAATAAGAAAGCAGGCAGAAACATTAAAATAAATGCATAATATTGAATCATCATTTGAAAATGGTAAACAGTCCTTTACCTACATCTTCTTTTGTCTTCACAGCAGTATTAGGTGAAGACACCTGACATTTGATAGTTTTACCATCAAATTTTACAAATGAAACAACTGATGCTTAGAAAGGAGGTGTCTAGCCAAGATTATTGTTCCAGTCATTAATCTTATCTGACTTCAAAGCATATGTTCTTAAATCACTCTTCCACATTGACTTCCACTCTAGCCCTCCAGAAGGGTATTTGCAGAAATCAACTGCTTCCCGTGCCTTCTTTCATTTCTGTTGCCTCCAGATTTATGCAGCTTTTTAGGCTTATGTGTGGCTTACAGTGGTCCCAAGCTAGGAACGCAAAAGCAAAAACAGTGGCATTCCATCTTAGTTGCATGGTAGAATGACAATTCTTCAGGCCTAGACCATTTGAAGAAACACTAGAAAGGACAGTCCAAATGTCAGTACTGAGCTGTGAACCTTTAATAGCTGGCCCCCAGAGAAAAAGCAAAAGCCTGAATTTGTAGCACTTACCTGTTTTCGTGGTATTAACTCCCTCACTGTGGCTTCTTCATCCTACGAATGTGGATGACGACTGTCTGAGAAGATTCTGATATATTTTTATTCTTTTATTAGTTGATAGACATTGATCCCATATGTTGGCTGCTATGAATAATGCTACAATAAGCATAGGAGTGCAGATGTCTCTTTGACACACTAATTTCATTTCCTCAGGCTATATACCCAGTAGCAAGATTGCTGAATCACATGGTAGCTCTATTTTCAATGGCTGTAACAATCTACATTCCTAACAGTGTATAAAGATTCTCTTTTCTCCACATGCTTGCTTGTGCCTATCTACTTTCTGTCTTTCTGATAATAGACATTCTGCCCAATGTGTAGAAATACCTTGTTGTAATTTTTATTTACATTTCCATGATGACTAGTGATATTTTTTCATACTGCTTTTGGTACATCTTTTGAGAAATATCTCTCTAAGTCTTTTGACCAGTTTAAATTTGGTTATTTATTTTCTCACAACTGAGTTGAGTTCCTTAAGTATTTGGGGTATTAGTCGCTTATTAGGTATGTGGCTTCCAATTAATCCCCCTTTCTTCACTCCATTGTTTCCTTTGCTGTGAAGATGCAATTTCATTGGCTTCTTTTTTCTTTTGTTGCCTGTGCTTTTAGAATTACAGCCAACTAATTATTGTCCAGGACAATATCAAGAAAATTTCTTCCATGTTTTCTTCTTGCAGTTTGACAGTTGTTAGTGTACACATCTAGGTATTTAATTCATTTGAGTAAATTTTTATGTAGCAAGAGAAAAAGGTCCAGTTTATATACAGGAAGTTATCCAGTTTGCTCTGTACTGTTTGTTGAAGACATTATCCTTTCTGAATTTTTGTTCTTGGCACCTTTGTCACACAGATCATGACTGTTTTTTAAGAAATAAATATATATATTTTGATTGAAAATACTTGCCTTCCACATGTAATAATTAAACAAACAAGTGCTTGCCAACCCTGAAAATTCCTGGTTTTGTTCTTTTAAGCTTTGGATTTTTTATAGGATCTAGCTTGTTCCAAAACTAGGAATGAAAAACAAACTAGGTTTCCAATCGAACTGAGAACCTACCAGGCAGAGGAGGGAGGGACCTTGGGAGACAGAAAGAAATATCGGGGGCAGCTTAGCAATTTAGTTAATCGCCATCTCAAAATAAAATATTAGAAAGGACTGGGAATTCAGCTCAATGTAAAGGTCCTGGTCTCAATTCTCAGTATCTCCCCACCCGCGCTGGAATTTGAGCTCACTCTCCTTCTCATCAGTTGAATACAGGCCTGAACCTCACAGATGTACAGGAGCTGGGTTACAAACAAAGGAGAGAGGAAGCAAAGGGAAATAGATCTGGACTGTTATCCTCTCTAAAGCTCATTTTCTCTTCTATACCATTGAAGCCATCAACCTCTCCACAAAGCTAGTAGGAGAAACAACTGAAATGGATGTAGGAAACATGATGCAAAACACTCAGATTATTATTATAAGAATGTAAAAATACATACTACTAGATAAAAACTACACTTTGAGTAAGAGGTAAATTTCTCATCATAGACTTCTCTCTTGCTCTTTGACTCTTCTTAATTAGGACATACTTTTTTCTTTAAACTTCCATGTTACCCTTGCTTAGGCAGAGGTTTAGGAAAGACACAGTTGGTTTGAGCTTTGACCACGCATGTGGAACAGAGAATAAACTAAGGTGCCTGAGCTATACTCGTGTATGTATAACTTTACTTGTGACTAAGTAAGATGGTAATTAATTCCTGGAAACTCATTTGGCTGAAGAAGAGGAAGGAATAGAGAGAGGAATGAAAGAAAAATTCTTGTGGACATCTTAGTGGTGGTGCCTGGCCAATAAAACAGCACAGATTCCAAAAGCAGCAGATGTTTGACCTAGTGAGATTTTGAATATTTCATGAAGTCAGACTCTATGTCTGAGCCCAAATGCACTCTTTATTTCTCCCCTTAAACTACCACCTTCACCAGTAAAAACTGTCCTAAGAGCAAACTACTCTCATTTCTGTTCCATTTTAAACCACATACTCTCTCCCTCTATACTCAAACAAACCACTAGTCACCTCCTAGCCAACTCTGATATTTATTTGAATGTCTTAAGATCAATAACAACCTCTTTTAACAGTCTTACTCATCCAAGACCTCAAGGGTCAGTTCAACTTAAAAGGCCATAAGTATATGAACTGAGATGATGTTGCCCTGATTTCTAAATAATTAATTGTGCCCGTGATCATTTTCAACAGGCAGAATTCAGTTATGGGGACATCCGATTGCAGTGGACTGGGCAGAGCCAGAAGTAGAAGTTGATGAGGACACAATGTCTTCAGTGAAAATCTTATATGTAAGAAACCTTATGCTGTCTACCTCCGAAGAGATAATTGAAAAAGAATTCAACAATATTAAACCAGGTAAAACATACATGTTAAATTACTGCTTCAAAATGTACTTTAGAAACACTTATACTTGAGGCAACTTCTGATGAATTTAAAGAGAAAACATTTTATTTAGCTCATTCTTACAATTGCATATAGTCTACTCAAATTATATCTTACCTTTGAGTTAGAAAATAAGGGCATTTGTTTTCTTACCACTTAACAGTGTTATTATCTTATACTTATCCCTGTGATTATTTAATAAATATATATTTCCTTAACTAGGCTATAAATGCCCTGAGTTCTTTTTTGTCATCTTCTGTCATGAGCCAGTTTGTGGGCTTGAAATATAATAAATGCTCAATAAATATTTAATGTTTTAACAAATGCATGGCCATAACTACAGGTCCAAGGCAGGGTTTCTCAACCACAGCACTAACGACATTTTGGAATACAAGATTCTTGGTAGTGGGGAACTCCCCAGTAGATTGTAGGATATTCAACAGCACCTTGGACTCCTTCACAGCAAACCAGTAGGACTCTCCAACCAGTAGTGATCCACTCAATGTAACAACCACAGTATCTATCGACATTGCCTAGTGTACCCTAGGGGTAGGCAAAATTGGATCCAATTGGGAACCATTGAGCTCATGTAATATATTTGTTACTTCAAGTACATAAGTAGGGAAATATCAGTTCATTCAGATCATGAGAAAGGGGAAAGAATAGAGTTGCTACTCACCTCATCAAGATGTATTAATATTAATTCTAAGTCATAAGATTGATTCTCCACTCTTTCCTTTCAATATGGGAGCTACTTTACTGAGATAGGTAAAGTATTTTATGAAACAGTGTCCAAATGAGCATTTTCCAGAACCTCTTCTGAACATCAGTTTTGTGAACTGTTGTTTAATGTTATTGGTAAAAGGGTCATGTGATCAAACAAGTTTAACACCACATGCTGCAGAAGTGAGCAGATTTCTTTATTACAAGACTTGGAGTCACTATCCTCCTAGCCTGGTTTGAATCTCTGAGAGATGAAGAGTGCCTCATATCCCAAACTTTTGGAGCATGGTTCCTCCTTCATGGCAGACCATCTTGTGAAATTAGTGACCTGGAACACACTGTGGGCGACGCCAGCCTGTGGTTATCACAGTAGCACTGTCTTTCCATGACAGAATGTATCAGGTTCCAGGTAACCTCTTCAGGATGCTGGCGAGCATGGACCATGGTGCTACATGCTAAATCACCTGAGAATATTCACTTTACACACTCATGCTGTCTGTTCCCCGCTCTGGGTGCTATTTCAGGTATAACAGAATGATAAGCAAATTCGTCTCCCTGAAGACATTAAGATGTAATTTTCTCCTTGTAAAGCATCTCCAAAGATCTGTCTTCTTTTAGCCTAAAGAACTCAGCCTTCCCTCTCATTTATATAATAGTTTGCTTCCACATCAACAGCTCCCCTGTGAACTAGGCATGACACTGTGCATGTTCACAGCACATCACTGATTCATCACAATGTCCCTATTGTCTGTTACTTGTTAGTTCCGTTATTTTCTAGATAATAAAACCAGAGCCCAGAATAGCTAAGTGGCTTTCCTAGAGTCTCACAGCCAGAAAGTAGACAGCAAGTAGAAACTCTGTGGGCCCCACTCCCATCCTCATTCCATACACTCATTCACACAACTGTTGCTCCTTCAGTAGCTCCTACGTGCCAGGCACTGTGGGCACTGCTACCTGTGTGTGGAAGGAGTTGAAGACGACCCAAGAGAACATCAGGACAGCCCATTCCTGCCATGCAGAGGAGAAGTTCCATGTAAGCTGAGATCAGAAAATTGATGTAGTTGTAGTCACAAGAACAGATACATAAGTGTGTATGAATTATTGCTCTATTGTCATATCTCTATATCTTGTGTTGATTTTCTACCTTCCCAAGGTGAATGATATGTATATTTTATGTAACTAAAAAGGACCTTTTATTGAAAAGGGCTAGAATAAGAAACTACTTAGAGGACGCTTCCTTTTGTGGTTTCTGATTATCCGCTTTCCTGGTCTGTGTATTAGTATATTGAAGACAGATGTTTCTTCAGTACCAACTCTATTAAAATAATAAATGCCAGGTCTCTCTTTTTCTCTCTGTCTCTCTCCTTTTTTCCTCTTTCTGTTCTCCTCAGTCTCACTTTCCATCAAGCCTAAAATGTGCCCCAAAATTTCAGAATTCCAGAGCATATCCTGAGACTAATGCACCAACTTTCAGGGTTCTATGCTAACACAGAGTTTATTCTTTTTTGAATCCTGCAAATGAATATGAATTACCAAGGTTAAGTGACTAGCAAATATCTGCTCCATGTAGAGAGGAAAGTCAGAGTTAACTAATTCCTTTTCCAGTGGAACAATATAGTGTATCTAGGCTACACTTACCTAGCAAAATCCATGAAGAAAGACAAGAAAATACTGTTTAAAAATTCTATTTAAAATTTGACTCCCATGGAGGAACCTGAATATTGCCTGCAAATATCTAACCATGTATCATTTTAACACTGATTAATCTGGAAAATATTATATTGTCACTGAGAAACACAAATGACAATCAGAACCGAAAGTGTAGCCAGAAAATGTCTGCTCATTCTCAGTGTAGCCTAAGGGTATCTGCTGTAATTCTAGTTGTAGTACAAAATCTGATCTCCCTAGCATATTTTAGAGCACCAGAATCACCTAGAGGGACTGTTAAAACACAGCTTGCTCACCACACTGGGCCCATGTAATTGCATTTCTACAAAGTTTCCAGATAAAGCTGGTGCTGCCAGAGGTTGTACCTTGAGTCCTTGATGTTTTCCCAATTCCTTAAGAGTTCAGAGTTCTCTTCCTCTTTTCTAATGAATGGACCACAAATAATGACCATGGTTATTCTGTGGCCTCACCCTCTGCCAAATGATGATCAATCAATCAACTCCTGTGCACTAAAAAGAAATACATTAAAAAAAATAATAAGCCTATGGTGAATACTACTGGATGAAAGCCAGCCTTTATGACATGAACTCTAACATTCTGATTTTTCTGGTTTGTTTGTATTTTATTGTTGTTGTTTTTGTTGTTTAGTTGGGGAGTATTTTGTTTCATTTCTTTTGCTGTTATTTGGAGATTGTTTAGGTTTTTTATTTGGGGAGACTGATGTCTTTGTTCTGTTTCATTTTGTTGTTCTTTCTTTCTTTCTTTCTTTCTTTCTTTCTTTCTTTCTTTCTTTCTTTCTTTCTTCTTTTTTGTGGCTCTGAGAATCAAACCCAGGCAATACAGAGTTAAAGCACCAGCTTTTTTTTTTTTTTGATACTGTCTCACTAAGTTGCCCAGAATAACCTGGAACTTACCTTTCTGCCTCAGTCTCCTAAGTAGTGACCTTAGAGGTATATACCAACATGCCAGCCTAATTTATATGTTTTATATAGTTAAATTTTCATCCATCAAGTTTTCCAAAAGAAGTACCTCTGGGACATTATCACCCAAAATGCAAAAATGACTGCTGATATCTGCAAGCAGAATTTTAGAACATCTGAATCTATTATCATCTGAATGCCAAGTAACTAGTGTGTATAACAGAAGCTGAAGTGTGCACTGACTGATAATGTTCCTTCATTTCATGGGTATTTATTGAGTGGTCCCTATGTCCAAGGTGCCACCTGGGAGCTGAGTGCAGATGACCCTAAGGTGCTTCCGAAGCATACCCTGACTCTTGGAGATCTAACCGATGATGTAGGGGAGCATCACAGAAGATGACACTGAAACATGAACAGCAAAGACTGGAAGCAGAGGTCATCCTGGCTGACCTCTTCTCATTGCAAAGACAAGTCATGGAGCAGAGCCACGCTAATTACCCCCTCTTACACTGCAAGGAATAGAGACCGTATCAGAACTTCAGGGCATTAAATGATGCATGCCTCATGAACTCAGATACCTTTAGTATAACCAGATAACTTTGCTCTGTATAATCATTATCATATGAAGGAAGTCAACAGTTTAATACTAAGAGGAAAAAGAAGCATCACAATACTTTCAAATTATTCTCAGATTCCAAGTCTGCTGGAATTCCAGAAAAAAAGATAATTCAGTCTTTGAACTATAACTGTTTTTGTGACCATGAATTTGAAAGGATAACTGAGCACTGATGGGAAAAGCAGAAAGAATACTTTCTCCTCTTCTTACTTTTTGATATCATAATGTCTCATCTCACATTGTGCCTGGGGACCATGGGTAAAAGAAGAAAACAGCCTCTCAAAACACATGCAAATTAGTGTAAACTAAAGAGGGTAATTGACACACTGGTAACTGCACAAGTTTCCATCTTACCTTCACTCTGAACAAAAGTTTTATTGTTAAAAATGAGTATGAAACAATATTTTTTAAATGTAACATCAAAGCAAGTTGGTGCAACTATTATTTTTATTTTTATATGCTACCATCAATATGTACAACAGTTCTATTTAACAATAGGCTAGGTTGGTTTGTGTTTTATTTTTATACAACAAAGTAGATAAACTTGGAAAATATCAAAGTATATCAATTAAAATATTAAGGTCTCCTTTATTCTTCCCAATTTTTCTGACCATTCTTGAAAGTAACCCCTATTACTGATGGTTTGGTCTCTATCTCTCCAGATCTCTCTCTTCATAGTTGTATTTCTATATGTTTATACATATACATTTTGGTTGGTTTTGTTAAAACATAATTCTATAACCTCATTTTCTAACTTTTAAAAATAAGCAATAGTTCTTGAATTCTTCTATCTAAATAAAGTTCTACTATTTTCTTTAAAGATACTTTGTATTAACATAAATACACCAGACTTAATTGCTCCTATGAAAATGGACATTAAATTGCTTTATTTTTGCTATTTTAATAGTGGATGTAAACTTACATCCTTATGCACAAAGTTTGTGCATATGTAAGTACTTTTGTATAAAACATTCTTCCAAGTAAATATAGTAGATACTTACAATGTTTCCAACCTTTAGATATCATGATGGCATGGGAGAAACTTTTGGACCCCAGATATTCTTCCAGAAACAATTTAATATTTTCCATAGTTTTTTAATTTAAAGTTTATTGGATAGGACAGAGGAGATCTGGTTTTAGATCCTAGCTATAGGGACTATGAATTTCATTTACTTTTTCAGAATTATAGTTTCCTAATATTTAAGTAAAAATAAAGAAAAATTAAATTATTACTAAACTCTCTTTTAATTCTAAAATTATATAACATGAAACAGATAAGATATACTTCTGGTGAGGGACATACAAAGGTAATCAGTTAAATATAAGCTCATGAAAAACCAATTTATTTTTTATTTCTTTTATTGATACATTTTAGACATACATAATGATCACATTCATCAGAGGGAGTTTGTACCTGTACGTGATATATCCTTACACTTTTTCCTTAATCCCCTCTTCTTTTTCAACCTCTCTTCTGCTCCTTATTTACAAAATCTTTGTTTCCATTTTTCCCTTCTATTCTCTTTTTCCTTTTCCTTCCTTTCCCCCTTCCATATCTTTTCTTCCCTTCCCATTTGAATATTTGGTCATTGCTGAGTTCAACCAAACTCAATAATATTTTCCCAGGCATCAAGTATTATCTTTTACTTTACATAAGATGCAAAGTAAGATACTATTATTACACTTAAAGCTCATGTACATGTACCAACTATATGGTACATTCATCATATGCCAAAAATATGTATAAATAAATAAATAAAATTGCTTAAAACTGTGTAATCTATAAAGTACAAAACACAAATTTATAACTATTTATAACAAATCAGACTGCTGTTTTAAAATTATAAGCAAAATCTGTCATGCAGTATATAGAATTTTAAATCCATACACATGAAAATCTTGATAGGATCCTGACTCACATTCGTGGGAGGTAACTACATCATTTTCAGTGCTCTCTCAAGTTTGCTAACAGCACTCTTCTCACTCTGTTTACAGGTGCTGTGGAAAGAGTGAAAAAAATACGGGACTATGCTTTTGTGCACTTCAGTAATCGAGAAGATGCAGTTGAGGCTATGAAAGCTTTAAATGGGAAGGTAATTAAGAAAAAAGAAAAAAAACGTACAGTTTTTTTCCAAGTTGGGTGCGGACATCCTGTTCCAAGGAGCACTGCTATGAGTCTGTCACACTCTAGCTTTCCCCATTTCTGACATAGCTGCTGCAGTCACTTAAAATGATGGGAAACACGACAGAGAGTGGAGATGAAGCTACTATGTCCAACTCTGCCTCTAAGGTTTTTCTGATTTGGACAAGTCACTGGTCCTCCACTGTCTTAGAAGAAGGTTTAAAGTAGAGTGTTTCAAGGAGATCCTCCTCAACTCCAATTTTCTCTCATTTCTGTACTGTGTAGTGCAGTACCTCAAGGGTCTATGGTCAGAAAAAATGTCAAATAGTTGTCATTCTGCCCTCAGAATTTGATCTTTTTCCTGTGGAAGGCTTGGGATCACTCGGCTTCCAAGAGGAATGTCTGGAGTGTTCTAGAGAAACTGATATAATATATACATCAATCTAAGAAATACTAAAAGCCTAACATAGGCCATCTATCTTCTCATAATGTGCAGGATACAAAAAACAATGCTGAAAGTCTCCTGAATAAATAAGTACACAAACAAGTATGCAAAATACAGTCAGGTAACATTATAAAAAAGATTTAAAATTAGTAAGAAAAGTTCACAGGAAGAAGTAGATTTTCAAAAATCAGAAGCTCTTCATGCATATGAGAAGATAATAATATGTAAGAGAAAGGCATTCGATAATTAGGTATGACTTCAAGAGTATAACTTTTTGACAAAAAATTAAAACCAGAATCAGTCTTAAAGGACAGAATTTCATAAGAACACAAAATTGGAGAATAGTAAAATATAGAGAAATTTGTCTAAAGCGTAAGTCACACCTGATTGTTTTATTCATTGAGCTTTGTATCAGTCTGCATCTCAACAAAAAACAAATAACAAAGTAATTAATTACAGATTTGTGAGTGGGAAGTAGGGGGATCAAAAGAGATATTAGAGAAACCTAAGGCTCATAGCCCTCCTGTGTCAAAGGCACAAGGACTGGAGAATTTCTAGAAATTCTGAGGGGAGAGAGTCATTGAGGGCTGATATTATAAAACTGATAGTTATTTTTGGTCAAGAGATAGGGCTAGCCCAAGGTGATCTCTTAGGAAGGAGCCAGGGGAATAAATGCCCCAAATTTACTGTTTCTCTCTCTCTCACTCTCTCTCTCTCTCTCTCTCTCTCTCTCTCTCTCTCTTTCTCTCCCCCTGCCAGGGTTCCTCATTGGACAAATCCAAATGCAAAAAGGCTGGAAGCCAAAAAGAGGACTCAAGTGTAGCAGAATTTTAGAGCAGTGGTATATTAAAGATTGGCAGGAAGTAGATCTAAAGGATAAAGTAGGACCTCCCAACCCAGGTCTTTCCAACAGAGTGGCTCTTGGAATATACACACTCTTCAGAGGCCTTAAAAACTGTCTGACTCCTGGTACAAGGGGATGAGGAGATCATCACTGACTCTTACATACAAAAGAAAACCACAAAGCAAAGATTAACACATATTTAAATGCATGGCTATGAAACAAAACATTATTCTTCATTGATTATTACATTTAAAATCATAACAATGTTATTATTTTGAAAACAATTTGTAAGTTCACTTTTCTCTATTTGGAAACTTTTCTGAGTGTGCATTACTGCTGAGAAGACACAACCAATTATAAATTAAAGACTAAATAAATAGACTAAATAATTATAATAGACAAGTATTCAAATTATTCCCAATATTTGCAGCTATTTTAGGAGCAATATTTACACACATGATGTAGTTAAATATATATTTAATATTACTAATAAATACATGTTAACTATGATATTTAGATATAATATGGTATGCAAAGATAGGTTTTCCTAGGACCCATGAAGGCTTTTTAGTATATTTATGAATATTTATATTTAATTTATTAGATAATTTTTTGTGACATAGTAATCACATTTACAATTTAGGGAAATTAATCTAGTAAAAGGTGACTTTTTATTCAGTGGAGAAATGTAATGAAACTAGCTATGAAGCTAGTACAGTCACCAAAATAGCACAAAATAAGGACTTCAAATAACGGAATGTGGGAATGGAATATAGGAGAGAGATAAACACAGAACTATGGAAGAATGAATTCAAGAGAGTCCAGAAACTGACTGAAGATTGGGGAGATGAAAGAGAAATCATTATATATTTTCCAAATGGGAGAAATGGGAGACTGATAGCAGACTCAGAAAGAGAAGCCTAAACTGGGCGTGGTGGCCCACGCTTGTAATCCCAGCACTGGGGAGGCTGAGGCAGGAGGATTGTTGCAAGTTCGAGACCAGCCTGGGTTACAAAGTGAGCTCAAGGCTAGCTTGAACTGCATAGCGAGACTCTGTCTCAAAAAGACAAAAAAAAAGAAAGAGAAAGAAAGAACAAAAAAAGGAAAGAAAGAAAGAAAGAAAGAAAGAAAGAAAGAAAGAAGAAAGAAAGAAAGAAAGAAAGAAAGAAAGAAAGAAAGAAAGAAAGAAGAAAGAAAAAGAAAGAAAGAAAGAAAGAAAGAAAGAAAGAAAGAAAGAAAGAAAAAGAAAAAAGAAAGGGAAGCCCTTTTGGGAGAAAAGTGTGATAAATATGCATTTTGTTTGGATATGTTCATTTATTTTAGAAATATTTGTGGGTGTCTATGATGTGAAACAAGTTTTGCTAGGCTTTGACTATACAGATGAATATGATGTTGTCCTATCTTTTGAAATGTTTAAACTAAATGACTAAAATACACAACTATGCTTAAAATTCATTTGGAAGTGTTTGAAATTCTGTTGCAAGGGGCAAAGAAATCTAGAACAACATTTATAATGATAAAAATTTGACTTAGCAATAAAGAACCATTCCATTCAAAATATGTTCTGATATAGATGTGCTTATAAACACATTTGAGTACCTCATTTTCCTCAAAGATACAAAAAAGCTTGTATTTAAGGTCAGCTCCTTCCTTCAATATTCCAAGTCTCTTCTAATTATACCAATACTAATATTAGATTATTGAATATTGACTAGATTGTGTCCATCTCTCAGTGCATTCTATCCACTGTATTTGACACTGGTTAGTACAACTAAAAAGATGTCCACATGGAAAGTAAGATGCCCACATTGAGACAGATTGCTCCTGAGGCTGACCAGAAAGGCCAAGATGCTTTGTCCGGCAGACTTCAATAATCCAACCACTATTGAGTCACTCATGAAACCGAGGGATAAGGGTGCATACTCACTGCTGTGAAACGGAATTTTTACAAAAACAGTATACTATTTAGTTTCCTTTTATAAAATAGAGATCCATCTATTGTTTATTCAAAATAAACCACAAATGGTTTCAAATAATGCTTTGTCCCTTTAGTAACAAAATACTCAAGTATGCATTGCAAGCCATCTTTGTTTCTTGTGTGAGTAAACAGAATATAGGAGTTATTTACTCATGTAAATCTATGAACTTCAACATCTGGAGGTGTTTTCAATTTCAGAAACTTGTGTCTGAGCAGAACTAGTCCAATAATTCTGGAGAATGTGTTTTCCATAGTGCATGAATGGAGATTCTTAGTCTCCCTCCCGCCCCCTCTATCCCAATCCTGTGCCATCCCTGTTTAGTGGCTCCCGACTGCTCATCAGAGCAAATGCCTTCTTCATTAATTTCCTTCACCTGTGTGTGTTATTGTGCTCTGTAGTGAAAATTATATTCCTCCCATAATTAGCCTAAGATTTCTTGTAATTATATAATTGTATAAATTTGTAACAAAACATACATCACATAATAGAGAATACTGGATAATCTTTTGCTTCAGTGACTGTATCTAGATTATAAATTCAAACCCAATATATCAATGAGCAATATGTCACTGTCAAACCTATTGCCATCTTGTGCAACTTGCCAACAAGAATCACTCAGAGAAAATCCATCTGGCAGACAAACATGAACCTATACAAAGACAAGATAGGAGTAATTGAAACATTCACTAATCATACAACATGGTCAAACACCCGAAAGGAGACTTGTTGTTAGGACTCAAGCCACACTTACCTGTCCTGAAATCTTTTTTCTTTTTTCCCCACAACAGGTGTTGGACGGTTCCCCCATTGAAGTGACCCTGGCCAAACCAGTGGACAAGGACAGTTATGTTAGGTATACCCGAGGCACAGGTGGAAGAGGATCTATGCTGCAAGGAGAATATACCTACTCTCTGGGCCACATTTATGATCCCACCACAACCTACCTTGGAGCTCCTGTCTTCTATGCCCCCCAAGCCTATGCAGCAATTCCTAGTCTTCATTTCCCAGCCACTAAAGGTCACCTGAGCAACAGGGCCATTATCAGAGCCCCTTCTGTCAGAGGTAATACCAGTCAGCTCTTGCCTTGGCACAACCCCAAGATTTCAAATGATTTGTAGGGCAATAGTCTTAGACAAATTGGATAGACCCGGGAGAAAGGGGCTAGAAAGTCATTTATTAAAAACTGAATATATTATATATATATATATAATATAAAATATCAATAGTTCTTATTCCATGGAAATCCTTTTTCACATTACAACTGGTTATAGAAAAAACTTTGTCAGAATTTAAGTGTAATGGAACCCAGTGAACAAATCTGATGTTTGCAGAGAAGTATAAAATTTGCCCAAACTAAAATTTAGTTCCACAATTGTTATCTATTTCTTTATCATTAGACCACAATCTTACAATCACATGTGACTTGTTGCAAAACTTCCAAAAGGGAAAGTAGTGTAATGCAATGGAAATAAATTACCTCAAATAACAAAAACATCTTCAGGCACACATATACTTGATGGTGACTCAGTGACAACATCTTTATACATAAATCACAAATTATCATAAATACACTCTTAGAAATATATGAGATGCTATAATCTAACTGCACCAAAGAAATATGTGTTATATCTTTTAAACAGCCAAACTATTAAGAAAATTGATTCTTTAATATGTCAGAAACTAAAACGTCTGTAAGATCATAAGTATTTCATGTTTTAATCCTATAAAAGTTCCAAATATTCAAACAGATTTCTGAGCTCAGTTAGTGCAAGAAATATGGAAGACAAGGAAAATGGTTTGTTTCATTTTGTTTTATTTTTATTTTCAAGAAACTATTTTATCTCTGCCTATGGGATCCTTCAGTGTGACTGTTTCAGGATGTGGTTAATTCCCCAAGAATTCTAGTCCTCTTGTCCAAACATGACACCGATATAAGCAAATATGAACACACAAATCACATATTCAGTTCTGTTCTTGGTTTGATGTAGAAGCAAAGCAGCACAGCCAGGTTAAGGTGAAAATAATCATATTACTGTGTTTTGCTATTTTGATGGAATCTGAATTGTCCATTTTTAGGACCTCTATGCTTCAACAGCCTTAAAAGTTCCAATTGCTAATATAATCATACCTGAAAAAAAATTTGTAATACAAAAATAATCATCAAGATTTCCTCACAATAGCTTGTTTATATGACAATAAATTAGCATTGAAATATTAGGCATAAATAGTCTAAAATATAACAATAACCCACATACTTAAAATGATCAACCAGTTGTGATGTAGAAAGAGAAAAAAGAAAAACTTCAAGGGAAAAATATGTAACTTATAACAAGAAAAGAATCAATTAATAATATTCACGAATTAAGGGCAATCAATTTAATTCTTTATCATTTTATACCATCAATAGGAAATCAAAATAGCAACATAACGAACAAAAATCAAAAGGAATCTAAACATGAAACTCAATGAAAATTTAAGCCTCACTTTGACAGATCATAAGAAGTATAGCAAACTTAAAAACATGTTTTTTAAAATGTTGGTTTCCCAACAAGCCATTGTGGGTAAGATAATTGGATGAGCTAGAATTAACTTCTAATTTACTAATCTCTGACAGTCTCTGTAAAGACTGATTTCACTACGAGTGGCCAGATTATGTAGGGATCTTTTAATAAGAATATTCCCAACCTTGCTTTATCTTCAGAAAAACTTTAACAAAAGGTTACCTGAAAATAGAAATTGCAAAATTTTTCTCTGTAGTAAGATTGCTAAATTACTTAAGAACTTGGATGGTACTGTTTTCAAGTGGTTTATGAAAAAGAGAGAGATACATACAGTGAGCCTTACTTTCTATTGAGTTTCATTACATTAGAATCCTAGGATTTTCAATCCCTCTTCAGGGTAGTAATCAATGTGACTTGGGCTAACTTTTCCATTACAGTAAGATTCAGGGTGATTTTCTGGTGGTTTGATTCAGTTTAATGCCTTCTTACATTCCTAGAAATTTACATGAATGTACCTGTAGGGGCTGCGGGAGTGAGAGGACTGGGCGGCCGTGGTTATTTGGCATACACAGGCCTGGGTCGTGGATACCAGATCAAAGGAGACAAGAGAGAAGACAAGCTCTATGACATTTTACCTGGGATGGAGCTAACTCCAATGAATCCTGTCACTTTAAAACCCCAAGGAATTAAACTTGCTCCACAGGTAGGTAACATCATTCCAGAGACAGTTTCTGAAAACTGGGAAAATGATCATAATTCACCTATCATTAAATGATTTGATTGATCCTAATTTGGGCTATTGTTTTCTTTTCTTTTAATAGAACTAAGTGACCAATCAGCATAGTATACTTTAGGGGAATGAATGATGAGTATTAAGTGCCATTTTTTCAATGTCAGGATTCTTTTTTTTAATCATAACTTTAATCTTCCACTAAATCTTTCACAAAATACAAAGAATCTAACAGTTACTATAAATCATTGACCAAGTCCTCAATAAATATGAGACAAAGTTCCAAAAGCTACCATAATACATGTTGCATCATGAAAATCAGTTCAGAATAGATGCCTACTATATGCAAGGCAAGCTGATTGGCAAATGGGTGGTATTTATGACAGGGAACCCTGAATAGACTATTTAGGACACTTTTTCTTGGGAAAATGTGTTTAACAGAACACTCTACCATGCTATCTAGGAGAATGATTAACTATAAGGTGCCATCAGTTATATCCTTAAAGTGGTCATATTTGGGCAGTGGCATTACAGTGGGTTTTTACTGCTTTCATTTAACAGTTCTGTGTTTCCATATCTCTGCATAAACCTATGTCTTTTATTAGAGGAAAATTAAAAGTTATAAAGGTGGTAAGAGTATGAAAACTGAATCCCATTATTAAAAATAAAACAAAACATGATTCATGCTAACCCTTTGTAATGATGAGCTTTCTGAGACACATTTTGCTAACAGAGTTTACAGTTTGTGTTCTCTAAAAGAAATCTGCTTATACCAGACCAAACACGTAGGCAGGCCAAATTTATAGTCCTTATAACTACAACCAAAAAGAAAATTTGATTTTCTAAGAACTCATCTTGGCTACTGATATGTCTTGGGGGTGGGAGAAATTAATACTTTTCTTTTATACACAAATTAACTGAAATTTCTGCTAATTCTAGGTAATTAAAAAAAGCAGTGCCTATCAGAGTGGTAAATAGCACTCTTTAATTAAAATGCATTTATTGGTCCTTGCTTATGCAGCATGTGTTTGTGCTAGGTTCTGGAACTTTAAGGATGAATATAAAAAAGTATTTTCCATCTGAAGCAATGCAGTGGGATAATACTGACACATTAATAGATAATTATAATGCAATCAAGTCAATGACATGATGGAATTTGCTGAGAAAATGCAAAACTTACTCTTCTACTTCTCTTGAGTTAAGACCTAAAATAAAGAACTTAGTTTTCCTAGTGTTTTTACTGGGATAACTAGAAATCCTCTAAGAGGAAAAAAAAATCTTTAAAACAGTAACCATTAATTCTGTGTATATCTGAGAGCTACTGTAGCATGAGCAAAGATCTCTGCTTTTTATAGTTAAACTCAGTAGAAATCGATCATGTTTTGTACTAATCTGTGAGCAACCATCTGTGTCACCCAGTGAAAGTTCTTTAATTAATTTGTCCCTCAATTTGTACAACCATGGTTGATATATTGAAAACAACGCCATCCCAATCATCACAGATGGAGAAACAGCCCTGTAGCAGCAACTAGAGTTTGCTCCGTGAGCAGATTTGCTCACCTGGAATGAACAGGCAGGCAAACTATTTACCAGAAATAGCTAACTTACTCTTGCTCAGGGGTTTAGCTTAGCAGTCTTCTCAGGAACCTTGGCTTTGTAGTGAACAAGAAAGTTATCAGAGTATTGAGAAAAAGAGTTAAAGAAAATAAGAATAATCTACAAATTAATAAACTGGAAAATGTTATGCAGCTGGATTAGTATTAGAACAAACGAGGTAAGATACTCCAGAGACACATCCTGGGGCACTTTTTGCTCTCCCAGAGTTATTTTTTCAGACTTAGCCCTATTTGGCACAGTATATTAATTCTCCTGAGTAAAAAGAACATCAAAATGTCTGGACCAACAAAATTGGCTTCCTAATGAAGAAAATATGAGCCTTTATGAAACATTCAATTTGGAGTCATTATGTAAAAAATTGTAAAATGTTACTTAAAAAATAGATCATCATAAAAATAGCCAGAAGTGGTATGTTGCCAAACAAAAAATATTGTAGCAATCATCTACTAATATTCATCCACAAATACTGAATCATAAAATCTTTCAGTGTCTTTGAAGATGTAAGGTTTAAACACTATGACAAATTACTTGAAATGAAAATATATTCCTACTTTATCTCCTCTAAACCATTATAAACAGAGGGCTTTGGTAATAATAAATAAATCTATCCAAACATTCTAGATGACTTGTTTTTTAATGGAATAAGAATATCAGACAAATTATGAAATGAAGCTCTTAGTAAAAAGTTACTGCTAATTGACTAAACTAAAAACATATTAGACTAAATGGTGTGAAAATGATTTTATGAACTAATAGATATAACATTTTAAATGGAGTTCAAATTCAGTTCAGCCTAAATTTTATGAGTCATTAAACTATGTGGCATTTTATATCACCTCAGGTTAGTTTAAACTCTAAAGATCAGCATTTGAAACCTGAAAACTAGAGAAATAATGGAAATGTAACATTTTAGGAAGAAGTAATTTTTTTTTAACTCTTGTAGATATTAGAAGAAGTTTGTCAGAAAAATAACTGGGGACAGCCAGTGTACCAGCTACATTCTGCCATTGGACAAGACCAAAGACAATTATTCTTATACAAAATAACTATTCCTGCTCTGGCCAGCCAGAATCCTGCAATGTGAGTAATGTCTCCAAATTCCTAGTTGTTCAGATTTTAAAATAATATTCATTTGTAAATTAAGTGTATTTTATCATTATCTAAACAATCAAAATATTCAGATTTCTTAGCTCCTCATTTGTCATTAAGCACAGTATTGAGATGTGTAGGTGAGATATGTGTGCCACCAATGGGACAAACTTCTAAGCCCCCAAATTTCAGATAGACAATGAAGACTAGTACAATCAACCAGTAGAAAACAGTAGGCAATATAAAATGTAATAGCTATGAGAAACTACCGCCAATCCTTTTTCTGCATGATATTTAGGATGAGCCATGTGAAATCGCCATTTTTATACATAAAATCGCGTCCCTCATTTAAAATGTAGGGCCAAAGGTATGACCTCTCTGTTAGTAGCTATTACTTTCTGACTTTTGCCTCAAGCTTAGATTTATGTGTGTCTTAGGAACCATTGCACTTCACATGTACCTTTTGAAAGCCATGTGGTGGGCTTCAAGCATGGCCCAGGAATGTAATCAGCCACACATGTTCCAGTTCAGTGATGACAAACCTATTAGAAAACAAGTGTCCAAACTATAACCCAAACCCCACTTATTCATCGCAGTCCCAGCACTGCAATTAAACTGCCATATAAAGTCTTCATTTAGAAAAATCAGTTGTTATCCAATGCTTGAATCCTGTGCTGACCGGGAGGGCCCTGGGTACCCACTATGACATGTGTGCCATAGGTTCGCTATCACTGTTGTAGGATAAAAAGTAAACATTCTTTTGTTCACATATATTTTGTTTAGAAGCCTTTAACAACATAAACAATGGAAAATAGCTTACAAAATTCCACCATCTAGTTATCTCAGCAGTGTCTTAGGTTTTCATTTAATTCAGTACACAAGTTTTAAAATGCCTAACCTGGCTAATTATGCTTTCCAGTCACCCTTTTACACCTCCAAAACTGAGCGCCTATGTGGATGAAGCAAAGACATACGCAGCTGAGTACACCCTGCAGACTCTGGGTGTCCCCATAGATGGAGGGGATCCTGGGACTATGGCTACTGCTGCCACTTCTGCTACTATTTTCCCAGGTATGGAAAATTTACACTAGATGTTTGGGGAAATTTTCTTGGTACCAAGTACTCATAGAACTGCTTGTGAACTATATACCTACCTAAATCCACTTGCATCATCTGGGGGCCAAAATTTGCCAGTTGAGTGGTCCACTCAAGCACGTGGCAGGAAATTGAGCAGAACAGCCGTAGTTGGTTTCTGGGTCATCTCACTTATAAGCAGCTGCAAGATCTTGAATTATTCATTCTCTCTGATTCTCGGCTGGCTTGGTTTTTACTATTAGTAAGAGACTTTGGGACTATCTATTAATAGATGGCACTTATTTGAGCTCTAATAATGAGCAAGGCACTTACCCAAATGTTTGACAAGATTTATTTTTTCTCAGAAATGCTCATGACATCACTAATAGATAAGACCATAAGCCCAGTATACAGATGAAGAAACCAAGTACTGGAAAGATTAAGTGATTTTACCAATGTCATCAGCTTTTATGTAACCCTTGAGTTCCCTGCCTATTTCTAATCTTCAATCTACTTTCATTAGCTTGCTTTCTGACACAGATGTGATGAACATTTGAAAATTAATTTAAGTGAAAACTTGTGCGAGTGACAGATTTATTTCAATATGCAAATAGTCTAGCCTCAATTTATCTGTTTGGCCTGGGGCTATGCTGATTGCTTAACGTAAAGTCTATTTAAAAGATTTCCTCATTTACTATGTACCCTCCACAAATCCTAATTACTGAAAAGATTCTCTAGAGATTAAGGCAGTTGGAGTGGTTCTTTTCCATTTTGTACTAAAATCTTATTTCTTTTCAAGAGATTTGTCTTTCTGGTTTATCATTATGTCAGCATGCCCTCCATATACCCAAATTAGAGAGTTTTCACTAGTCCTAGAATTATGACATTCCAATTAATTTATATATCACGCCACATGTAGGTGTGAGAATTCCATATTCCTCACATGCATTCCTCACAGCCAAACACCTCAGACTCATTCTCATTTTCCTTTATCCCTCCAAAATTGTGAATATGCTGTCCCTTCTAGCAAATGAAGCTAAAACCAGTCATGCTTCACGCACCAATGTGACCTCAATTCTAGTTTTGTTTCTCTGTAAGAACATGGAGATGCTCTATGGTAAGTCCTTGTGTGGTTACCAAGGAAACCATGGACCCTATAGAGAATGAGGCCCTTGCTGGATGCTGTGAGTTGTCAGCTTCTGTGCATTCAAGGTGTTCCATGTCCATCAACTCCAGACTTATGCCAAAGCAACTCAGGTTGTGGAAAAAATTGAACTCCTTCCTTTCAGATGGCTGCATCCCAAAGACATCTATTTAATGTACCATACAAATAAATAAACCTCTGTCTAGAGATTTTAAACTTTGTTTTAATATTCAAAAGGGTATGCTTGGCCAGGGATTTAGCTCAGTGGCATAAGCACCTGTCTGGCAAGAGTGAGGTAATGAGTTCAATCCCTGGTACCAAAAGACTATGCTTTTACCCAAGATGTTTTAAAACTTTATCTTCCTTTCAATTTGTTCCTACAAAGAAGTTGAAAATAGTTAAGGCATGAGGATTGTCTTGGGAATGAACGCATAAGGATGTGAGAACCTCTCCTAACTTTCTGTAGACTCAAAGAATAATACAAACTAGCCAGGCATGTTGGCACACATCTGTAATCCCCAAACTCAAGAGGCTGAAGCAGAAGGATTGCTGTAAGTTCAAGGCCAGCCTGGACTACAAAGTGAGTTCAAGGCCAGCCTGAACTGTATAGGGAAACACAGTCTCAAAAAAGAAAAAAAGAAAAAAAAAAGTACAAACCAAAGGAAGAATCTGAAATACAAATACCTTTGCACTTAACAAATTAACCAAACTTGAAAAGAAACCCCCAAAACTCTAAAGATAAAATCTGTGCTATACACACAGTCACACATTTATATTACTTATTTTAGAAACACTATTTCCAAAATTATGAAAGTAACTGTTAACACATTTCTCATACCCTTAGGAAATATACCAAACTACTTGTGTGTTAGCCAGCACTATTGGCCAAAGTGAACAACAAAGATGTGGATTCGTTTTTCTAAAACACAGTCCAGCTAGCTTCCTGCTACCACTTTCTGAGAAGCCACCAGAAAATAAATCAGTGTTCTGGGTCAGGCAGACTTCAACCACAGACAATGGGATTTTTTTTTTTTTTTTAAGAAATCAGATCCTCTCCGTTCCCTTTTACATATTATCTCTCATGATCTTTTTTTTTTTAATCATCTCAGAAATACCTCAGTTTTGGTCTAAAACATAACAAGGATATATCACTTTGATAGTAACTATTATGGTTTCTTCTTTACAAGTGAATGACCAGCAACTAGATATAATATTAAGATGAAAGCACATGGGTGATTTCATTACTGTTAAAACACTGGTTCTCTGACAGCCAAGACCAGCATCAAAACTTCTGAATATATCATTGGTCGGCTTGATGACTGGGAAAAAAGGAGCTTTTGCCATTCATGGTTAATCTAAATCTGAACAGGGAAGACATTTGTTTTTACGGTGTTAGGTAGAAACACTCTAAAACTTCACAGTATTTCCTCTATAGTTCTATCCAGTCTCTATACATCCTTCTTGGTGAAGGCAATTTTTAATTTAGGCAGGCGAGGGGTTTTAGCAGAACCAAACCCACAGCCCCTCTATTGCTATGCCCTGCTAACCCCTCACTGGCCTTCCCTCTTTTATAAATTGTGAGACTTTCTAGAAATACCCTGAACTGCAAATTTTTTTCAGCTCAGCATCCAGTTACATTTCTGTTTCTTGGACTTTGTCTCTAATCTTCTAAGAGTGACATGATTCTAACATGAATAACACACATGTATCACTTTCTGGATCAGTGTCCTAAGACTTTTCAGGTGCTGTTAAAAACCACTGAGTCCACTTCTTGTGTCCCCTGAGACAATACATGTTAATAATTAATAGTTATTAATTAATATTAGTACTGAATATATTAGCTTAGAGTAATATATTAAATTTCTATGTCACTAAAAGAAGTCAATATGCCAACAGGAAGCAAACTTGAATTCTTTTCATGAAGTCTTCTCTGCCTCCTCCTCCAGGATATGCTGTCCCCAGTACAACTGCACCTGTCTCAGCAGCTCAGCTCAAGCAAGCAGTGACCCTTGGACAAGACTTAGCAGCATACGCAGCCTATGAGGTCTACCCCACTTTTGCAGTGACTGCCCGAGGGGATGGATATGGACCCTTCTGAAGATGCCTCTCTTTTAATTTAGGGATAAGCTACACAAACTCTATTATAGAAGAAATAAACCTCTCAGTCCCCTAATAACACAAACTATACCTTCTCTAAAGCAGTGCCTTTCCTGAGACTATATAACTTACACCATGTAGAGTCATGAAATGTGAGTGTTATTTCTCAGTGAAATCAAATGTTAAGGAATCTCTGATTTAACAGAGAGCTGAAGAGCCATTGGCCCCAAAACTTGTTCTTCCAAGGTTCCTGAGTGTCCTGGGAGTATGTTTACAGTCCCTGACTGCAGGGAGACAGCTCTCAGGAGGCAAGAGCTGGAGCTCTGCAAACTTGGGCCAGCAGTTACCAAAGAGCCAGTTAAACTCCAGAATCTCAACTTTGGCTCACAGCTGTTGTGTGGCACACAAAGTCAAGAAGAGGCAAAAGCAAGGTGGGAAGATGCTTTGCAAAATCCCTTCACTGTGTGGGGTATTTTCTCATGCTTGAACTCATGACAGCTGTCCAAGATTGTATGGACTGAGGGTCACTTCAGCCTAAAAATTCCACCAAATTTGTTATAGGTCAGGATCTTCCTAGCCCACCCACTCCCTGAGGTTTCCTGGAAATTGATATGTATTGCAGATATGACTGAAACAATTCCAGACCCAAACCCATATCTATTTTTCCTCAGAACCCCTATGTGCCCTATGATACACACAACACAAAAACAATACCAATACGAAATGACTTTTTGTCATTTTAAAGATTTTGAACTGTCCATACCGATTTCCTTTCATCTCAGATTCATTTTGCTTGTCTCTAATGTCATGAAAAATTAAATCAGACCTACAGAATAACATATATGGTCCTTTTTCCTATTCAGCAATTTGGCTGAAAATTCATTTCAAAGATGAAAGTGAAGTTGGGTTTTCATTGCTTGGTTTATTTTGTTTTGATTTTTATGACATGCTGAGACATAAAACCAGGATCTTACACATACTACACAGGCAACCTACCACTGAATTGTATCTATAAGCCTGTATTCATTACTTTGATCTCTTTGCAGTACCCAGTCTACCATCTAGAATTCAAAGACAGTTATATTAACTTGAGGTTAGTCTTGAACTATCTCATCCACTTATATAAAATTTGTCAACAAGTCCTTTACCTTCCCTTGCTTTAATTTTTAATAGGTATAGGCAGCTTTATTATACCTAACCAATTTGTCTGGAAAGCATCACAGGAAAATCTTGCATCCATCACTTGTGATTAGAAACCATTTCTCTGTGCAATGGTGTTATTTGCCAAAGTCCCCTAAAGTTAAGGAACTCTTCCCCAGGAACATCCAATGGTAGTAGAACAGAGAAAGATGCCACAGTTTAAGAATTGGGTTAGAGGGCTGGAGATTTAGCTCAGTGGCATAAGCACCTGCCTGGCAAGTGCTAGGTCATGAGTTTGACCCCCGGGTCCAAAAAAAAAAAAAAGAATTGGGTTAGAAAGAAGGAATTACTTTCCTACCACGTTGAAAGTAATTGCTTTGTTCAAGATAAAAGTAATCAAAGTTCAATACCAACAGCTATTGCTACCATTCCAGACCCAGCGGTTTCAGACATACAGCACCATAATTTCCATTTTAAAAAATCCATTGGCCCTTGTGAAATTCTACAGAATTCAAGAGAAAATATAAACATACAAACAGCAGAAAATTTTGTCAACTCCTTAATAGAATTCTGTGATCCAAAACCAGGCCAGATTGCAGTCAAAGCCAGGTAAACTTCAATCATAATGAGAAGTCCATGTAACCTTTCATTTCTATTAAATCCAATCAGACATACCACCTTCAAAGTTGAAATTCTACAAGACTCTGTGCTTTCTGGTTCACATTTAGCTCCTCATCGTCCCATGGACCAGAGTTTCCAAACCTGGCTACATATTTGAAACACCCAGGAAGCTTATGAATACACCTACATCAAGATTACACAGAGTACCAGTTACATCAGGTCTTAGAGTGGGAGCTTGTCATCAGCATTTTTATGAAATTCCTCAGTGATTTAGGTGTGCATCTATGTCTGGGAACTGCAGTACTCTTTAATTTTCCTCTCTACCTTCCTTACATTTTCTTTTAATTTTACTTTCATTAAATAAGAAACTGCAAGGAAAAAACATCTAAGTTAAAACAAACAAGTTAAAACCTATTGCGAGCCAGATCATTCACCCAGTAAATATTAGGAATGCGAATATGATTTATTTTGACTTCAAACTGCTAAGTCCAATTATAAAAATGAGGGAATAAAAAATTCCTTCTAAAGCAATTCTTATATCCAAATTTAGACTCTCCAGAGACCGAGTTTTATTCTCTAAGAGAATAATTACATTGCCATTGAAAGTGGCCTTAGGGAAGCCAAAGTTCTGCTTAGTCTACAGAATATTTCAAATTCCAAGCACAGAAAGTTTATTGGCCCCTTTTCATTTTTTGTTTTCTGAGACAGGGTCTTATTATGCAGCCCTGGCTGGGCTCAGACTTACTATGTACCCCAGGCTGGTCTTAAAGTGGAGCTCTTCCTGCCTCAGTCTCCAGAGTGTGGCATCAGAGATGTGCATCATGACACCCAACAAAAGCAAAGGTTTTGATTTCCCTTAGAGTTTCTGAAAACAAATAATGAAGGACAGTATTCACGTTTAGTCAGAAGGACTAATCCAGAGAATTTTTTAATTTATTCAAAATGAAGATCAATTAGTCAATCCACAAATAGCATGAGAAAAAGTATTATTCTGGCTAAGATCATCATTATGTTTTTTAAAAATTAAGAGTTGAGATCTGAACATAAAAGTACTAAAAATCTCAAGAAAATTACCTCTAGATAAACAAAGAAAGAAAGAAGACAGAAAGAAAATTATTTTCAGAACTTCATATCATTACTTTAGGGAGAACATAATTCATGACGTTTACCTCCTTAGGAATGATTTTTGTACAAATGAGTAGAAGTGGTTTTGTTTTTTGCTGACATTTTACTTACTTTCTGGTGATATCTAGAGATTTTAGATTCTATTGGAATAGATTAATGAAAAGTACCAATGTGTCTGTCTACTATGCAAATGTATTTGTTTACTTTCCTTAAGTATAGATAAATAGACCAAGTCCTGCTATGATGAGTTTGAAATTATGAAACTTTTAAAAATGAAGTATAGAAGCAAAAGTTGATTTTGCAAAATGTTTATATTTTTAGAATTAAGAAATTAGTACCTATTCAAGACCTTCATATTTTCTTCTCTTTTCTTACTTGACTACTTCATACTTCTTCATTTAAAAAGTTAGTTAGGCAACTAAGTGAAAATAACAAAATATCCAAACTAGTAATTTAGAGACAGCTATTAAAACAGAATTAGGTTAGTAAGTTTTGGCTCTTAACAGTTTACTGATGACTAAAAATAGCCCAGTGCTATTTTAACAGGAGGAGATGGAACAGCAGTGACACTTTGTGTCTCTTTCTTGTCTATAAAAGTTGCTGGTTCTTTTCAAATCACTGTACTTCTGTCTTACCTCCTTAATATATCAAGGAGACCAACAAAAATAAAACTCCACTATAACAAAATAAAATTCACCTAGATGCCAAACCTCACCATATTTGGGTAACAGCATCCAAAATGCTACTAGAAAACTACTTCATATTTAGAAAATATCTCACAAAAGAAGAGATATTTCCAAATCATGGTCCTTAAATTTTTAAAGGTGGGATAAAAATCAAACTATAGCTATATATTGATAATAGCTATGTAGAAAACTAGGTTTTGTTTCACATAAAATTTTTTTCAAAAATTCTACCAATTACACAGATTAGCAAAATACTCTATAATATAATTTTGAACTTACATTAATCTTCAGAATATTTTATATGACTCTACAAATATGTCTCAGACAACTGGGTCAGGATTACAATCCATATAGACAGGAAGACTCTTCAGGGTACCATTTGTAGAATAAAGGCCAAGAAAGAAATTTAATATCTGGGGTAAATTTTCTTTGTATTTAAAGTTACAAAGATTGATAAAATTTACTGTGATTGAGCAGCTATAGCCCTATAAGATTTCTTAAAGATAATTTATTCACAAGAAGTGTCAGTACTCACATAAGGTCAGATCATTTATACTCTCCTAGCATTCATATAAAAGTACTTGAGATAAGTGAAAACATATCTAAAAATTAATGTAGGGACTTGGCATTTTATAAACACACTTTTACTTATTGTAAACACAACTGTTAAAGATAAAATGAAATTTCAGTTATAATAGTATAAAAACCTTGTTGTAAAGGCTTTAAACATATTAATATTATAACAAAAATTTTATAGTGGAGACAGAAACTAGGCAACAAATAGTCCTACCTCACATACAATCATTATCATCTGGGTTATGTTAAACTATGCTCAAATCTGGTGTTAAAATTTTACTTCATTTTAGTAATGTCGTGAAAATGACCTGAGTTTTACTAGCTCATAGTCATAGCAAGTATCATGTATCCATCAGGTTATGTGTTGGCATTTGTCAATCTGAGAACAGCATGAGAATAAAACAAAGCAAATCATGATCAAGGAGAGAAAAACTAGAAAAATAAAAATCTTTTCTCAGCCCCAGGCCCTGTAGCTTTACTTAAGGAGTAAATCTTAATTGTTATTATATGAAAAATAAGTACAGAATATCCTATTGTCCCCAAATGGCCAATGTGTTAAAAACTAGTTCTTTTTTCCTTTCAATGTTATAACAAAAATAGAACGCACAGGTCTAGAATAGAGAGCAACGTATATTCTGAACACAAACTCATTTAGGGGAAATTGCATACTTTATGCAAACAGTTCTCAGTTTTGTAGGAAAGATTTTTCTAAAACCTTATGTTCGACTTGAAAATGAAAAGAAATTAATAACCAGTTTAGACTGTTTAAAAAAAATTGGCCTCTCTTGATGTATGCTACTAGATCTAACGAAAGGGAAGAGACCAAGAAACAGTAGTTGAGAAAAAGTAAGCTGCACACAAGAACTTTTTTGTTCTTGACTAAAAAATGTCAGCCCCACCAAGGGCTTAGCAACATCCTTCTGAGTTGATAGTGCATTCTGCTTTGCCAACACAGTCCTGCATTATGGCTGTTGTCCTACTATAGATATTAACGATGCTCCTTTCACTCCCCAACGCCTCAAAGGTTAGACAACATATTTTACAGTGACCTCTCTCACTTTTATTTTTGTTTACTTTTGTTTAGTATTACAGAATTGCAACATTCTTTTCTTCTGCAGAACTAATACATGTTAAAGGGTCATAATGAATGACAAGAAATGCATTGCCTTCCCCACCAAGTCACCTTCAGTCTATTCCTTAGCTTTCTCCAGTCTACTTTTGGTCCTAATTTTCCTCTCATTCCCTCTGGACTGGAAGGCCTGAGTTCCACCTTCATTTGGCAAATCTCATAGCCATTAGGCCAGATTAGGCAGGGAAGGAAAAGAAAGATGGCTCCTGGGGACATCTACTGACCTATGAAGGTCAAGACCTTAGTAGATTTTAGCATTAGCTGGTTCTGCCTTTCCTTGAACCAAGCTGCTTATACCCAAAATCTGAAAGAGCTTCCTATGTAAATTTTTACTTTAAAAAACATTTTCTTTTTCTCTTGTTTCACTGTTGTGCTCAACTACTAATTTTCTTAGATTTAAATTCACTGTTAATGTTGCTTACCAACTATTCTTTGCAAAAACTCTTCACAACGTCTTATACACAACGTTTATGATTTTTAATGGAAAAAAATGGAGGGGAATTTTTACTCTTCCTTTATTTGCTTTACTAATATTGAGAATTAAGCAAAACCTAAAAACTCTGCCGTTATTAACCCATCATCCTATTTTTTATATAATGTGTGATCAGTTTACTATGTATCTCCTCTTATGCTAGAAACTTGGAATACAAATATATTTCTTATTTTTGTCTTCAGTGAGCACAGTTCAACAGTCCATTCCAAATTTTTCAAAGCTGAACATAATTGCTTCAGCTAGCAGTTTTGCCACTTGATCACAGTTCCAAAAATAAATTAGCTGCATTATAAACATTACATTTCCTCTATTGGCTGAAGATTTAGTTCAGTGGCATAAGCATCTGCCTGGCAAGTATGAGGTCATGAGTTCAATCCCTGGTACCAAAAAAAGAATAAAATAAAAAAAGTTTCCTCTATTATTGCCAGTGAGTTGATTCAGTCCTTTTTAAAGATAAATTTAATACACATCCTATTATTACTAGTTAAGTAAAACAAATTTCCAAGTACTTTCCCCCAGAGATATATTAAGAACTATGTAAAAGTAGAAACAGAAATCAAAGGTTTAGAGAGTCAGAAAAAGGTTTACAGCATGGAACTGACAAATTCACATATTGATTTATGATGATAATGAGTTAGAACCATGCTTCCTATTTACTTGAAGAGAAGTTGGCCTTTAGTTATTTCTGTTTGCTAAATATGCTTTTGTTTATAAAATTTGAAAATCTGTTTAACAAGCCTTAACCGTGCTTGTACTTCTTGATTTGCCTTAGAGTAAACATACATTTTTTTTTAACAAATGTATGATTTCACTTTGAAATATTCTGTCTTCTGTTATAATTTGTAAGAGGTCTCTGAACTCCCAAATAGTAGGTATATCACTTAAATCAATCATAATTATTGTTGGTTTAAATATTCAATGTAATTATTGGTATTTCTATCCTTATTTCTTCATAGAAGTCTCCTTTGTGTTTTATTTTTCTAACTACAAAATAGCCAGATATTGTTATCCCTTGTCTCTTAACGATAGCTGTCAGTGAAATTCATTTCCAATTTCTAGGTGTTAACAACCTCTTGTTTTTTCCACTTGTTATTTTTATTTATGTGCTGTTCACTAAGGTACCAAAAGAAAGGAAGAAAAACAGTATTACATAGTGCACACAAAGCACTTATTTTTGTACTTTGAGTACAGTGTTTTATAGAACACTAACTGTAAGCTATTTTAAGTAAAATTATACCATTCATTTATTGGGAAAATAATCACTGGTTTGAATTATAAATATTTTGGGCACCTCAGAATCATAAATCACATGAAGTAAGAAACAATGCAATCTTGTGTAATTCCAGGATGGTAAAATGGTTTTAATAAAATTTTCTAGTACCATTAAACAGTTTTTAAAATTATCGATATGAGTTACTGTCTACTTTTTCCTTTTGTCAAAACTAAAATTTTGCAGCAGCTACCTAGCAAGTGTGAGGTCCTGAGTTCAATTCCTTGTACCCCCCCCACCAAAAAAGAGGAAAACTGAACTTTGATTTTTTAGTAAATATGTGAATATTGATAATTTGTAACTGCAATGTGTTTTTGATGACTTCTTTACATTCTCAGTTGTATATACGTTTCTTGTGGTACACTTTCTGAGAGTAAATGTAACTTTCATTAAGTATATTATTTCCCAATCAGTAAAGAAAATGAGAGAAATCTTGAGAAACCAGTAATACACAGAAAATAGGAAGAGAAGTGTGTTTTGAAGTTAACATTTGCCTGAAACTACCTGCTGAGCCCTCATGAACAAGAACAGGAAGCTGCAAACTGTTGCTTCAGGACCAAATCTTGTTGCTTATTAGGCCTTGAGTTTAAAATGGCAATTGTGTTTGTAGAGAGTTTAGCTAAGAATGTTTTTTACATTTTTAAAATGTTTCTTTAAAAAAGAAAGAAAAGTTTAAAATTGCACAACCATATATGACCTGCAAAGACTGACATGTTTACTATCTGGCTCCATACAGCAAAAGTTTGCCAACCTTCGGTGAACCCAACACCACTTACTTGGTTTCTGTTAGATATAGCACCCTACTTCTAGGTACAAATTCTGAGCTACCTAGAATTAGATTTGCTGGCAATAACAGTACTCCCAAATAGCAGTGCTTTAATACGATAGCACTTTATTGTCCCTTGCCTGGAAGTCCCAAAAGACAGTTCAGTGCTATTATCCAGCTTTGCTGTGTCTTGTTCCTTGATTTGTATGGTTTCAACTCGGGGTCTAAGATTTATGCACCAAGTAGATGGACGGAGGGAAGATAAAGAAGAGGAGAAGACATCTATTAACTTTGCCTTCAATAGAGTTACTGAAGACACCACACAACACTATGGCTTATGTCACATTGACCTATGACCACACCCAACTGAAAGAAAGGATGAGAGCTGCAGTCTTTATGCAAATAACCACAAAAAAAAAACTATTTTACCAAGAGAGACTAATGAGGAAAACTATCAGAGTCTGCCACCAATATACCACAGAAAAGACATAAAAATTATGCTATTATACTAAGTAAACCACATGAGATCATGGTTCCCAATTTGGTACATGGTAGATCCTTACGAATCTTGACTCCCCTTCATTTTGACTTTATCAAATAAAAGGAAACTGCAATTTATGTCAGACCCTTTTAAAATATGACAGCTAGTGAAAATGTACTGTAGTAGGGAAGATTCCAGTAACCTCGTCTCCTGGTATTCACACCACTGAATAATCCCCTCCTTAAGTGCAGACTGGACCTTAGTAGCTTCATTTTAGTGAGCAGAATATGGCAAAAGTGATAGAATATCACTCCTTTCCTTGGCTAATAAAAAGTGATGATTTGCATATTGGTAGCTCTTCTTGCTGCTTTTTGTTTTTTGTTTTTGCTGTTTAGCTCTTCTTGCTTAATGAGCGATGAGGAAGCAAGCTGTGTGGTATCAGCCAAGCTTTGAAAAATCCCAAGACAAAGAACTAAAGTATCTTGCAGCCAAGAGCCCAGGGAATTGGCTTCTGCCAATAACCAAGTGACTGAGTTTGAAAGTAGAACCTCCTTCCATTTGAGTCTTGAAAGGAACAACTCAATGCTGAGTTTGCAAACAATCTAATCATGTTTTCTGATGTCATTATGGGGAAATATATGCCCTGTGCTTATAAGGATGAAAGCTAAGGATGTTGTGCGTGCCTGAAAGAAAGCAGGAACTCAAAACGACTGGTTGAGTGGAAACAGGAAAGAGAAGAATGCTTGTGAGGAGGGGATAAAAAATAAAGGGAAAGGGAGGAAGGCAAGGAGGGAGGGAAGAATATGAAAAGAGGAAAGGAAAGAAAGGAAGAATGGAAAGGAGAAGACACGAAAAAGGAGAATCTTCACTTATGAGAATGGGGATAATACTGTACTGAGTAGCAAGAGGGAGGTAATACCTTTTACTCCCATATGTCAAACCATTAAAGTTGCCTTTTGGTGAACAGTCATGATAGAAACCACTTTAGATCCAAAAGAGTTTCACTAAGTACAAAACAATCCTCAAATCTGAAAATTTAGGACATCCAATATTATTTCAAGGAAAAGAATAGACTCTGAGCCAAGAGGACAGAGTTCCTACCCCAGCTTGCTGTTCCCTGGCTCTTCCAAATACTTCACTGGGATGCTCAGTCACTGTGAAAGATGAAACATGTGCTAGCAGAGGTGGACAGGCCAACATTTTCTCTTCCTTGCCCCTTGCCAGATTTTCCATTCCATTTGTATGCTCCCAACAAGAAGCAATATGATAAAAACATGCCAGAGAAAGCAAGTATCTGGCACATGGGCAGCCACTCCTTCTCTGGACAAATACTGGTAGGTGATACCATTGGTCTTCTGCTGAGCATCATATACCTTCAGAATCTGTTTTAACCAAGGGATCGAGGAAGTCACTATGAATTGGTTGGTGTCATGTGCTCAGAGGCAGGGCTTTGGGAAAATCATTTGGTGGTGGGAGTGCTATACTTATTAGTGGATTAATCTGCTGGTGGGGTCAGAGGCTGAGTGTGCTGTTGACAAGTGGGGCATAGCAGGAAGAGGAAGGTCACTGAGGGTGTGACCCAGAAGGGTGTGTTTCCCTCCTGGGCTCCTCCCTTCTCTCTCTGTTTCCTGACTGCCATGGCCTTAGCAGCTTCCCTCCACCCAGGCCTCTCCATCATGCTGTTCCTCCCTTGGAGCCAGCCAACCAAGCAAGAACTGAAACTTCCAGAATGTGAGCCAAAATAAACCTCTCCTCATTTATTCAGTGTTGTGTCTCAGTGACAAGAAAGTAACTAAGACACTCAGAGTAACAATAAATGATAGCACAATAAATTTCTGCTTTCCTCATTATGACACATCCACAATGCTAAAGTTATAATTAACAAAACCACTTAGAGACAGCTTACTTTACACAGTAAAACCTATCTAGAGTCAACAATCAAGGTGTTGATCCATTGAATTAACTACATATTTTTTACCTTGTGTGGGAATATAAATACTTCAGATAAAACATACTTCTCACCTTATTCCCTCCCTTTCTCAGCAACTTCATCTGCCTATCATTGCTTCACTAATGATGTCTGACCAAAGATCGAAGAAAGATTTCTTGGAAGCCTTTCTGGCTATACTTTTCAAAAAGCTTTAGCAATTCAAAGAATTTATGGGACTTTTGGAGGATATAAAAGAGTGGCAGAAAATAATTCATGACAGAGACAAAGTATCATGGAGAAGCAAGGGAAAGAATATGTGTGCTCTCAAAATAGAATGGGAATGGGGACCATTGTTTGAACCTAAAATGCCCCCCCAAAGTCTATATGTTAAAATCTTGATTGCCATCTGATAAGCTTTTGGGAAATGACTGGTTCATGATGATTCTAACTTTATCAGTGGGTTAACGTACAGATGGATTCATAATTTCATGGCATTATTGGGAGGTGGTTTAAATTTAGGACATGAAGCGTCTTTAAAGTGAATCATATGGGTATGACTTCAAGGACTATCTCTTGGTTACTGGCATCTTCACCTCTGAGTCTGTCTCTCTGTCTATCTTCCCCCTCCACCCTTTTCACTGGCTGCCATGAGGAGAGCAAGTTTACCCTGCCATGCCCCTCTGCACTGACGTTTCCACCTCACCACAGGCCTAGAACCAATGTCAGCTGACCACGGACTGAAACCTATGAGACCAGGAGCCAAAAGAAGTCTTTTTACTTTTAATTGACTTTCTAAGATCTTTTGTCACAGTACCAGAAAACTACCACAGGGAGAGAAGAAAGAGCCTAAAGCAGAAAACACATTGAGAATTTAGATTTTGCTTCCAAGCAGCAGCAATCAGAAGTTAAGAAGATCTCAAAAAATAGCTGCACATTCAAGCAGCCGTGCATGTATGACCATGCCCCAAACATGACGGTGACTTTCAACAGGACTGTGAAGGGGGATGACAGGGACAGAGATACTGTCTTTCTCAGAATCTATTTCTATGGTCAAATAAAGAGGACCAGAGTCTACTGCTACTGTCCCTTGGCTTTATGTAGAATACCAAAGTTTGTGGCCCAATCTCAGGACTGAAAGTGTGGAACTTGGAGATACTTTTCATCTGTACTAGAAACAGAGTCAGTCAAAAATAAATTGGAGGTATGGGAGAAAAGTATTTTTTTTCTTTCATTATGTGTTTGTGACCTGAGATCTACACTTTAACACTCCTGGCCTACCTCGGCAGGCCCCCAGCTAGCCTTTTCAGTGTCACGTAGCAAAAAAAACAAGCTTTGGAGTCAATCAGAACCAAGTTTGCTTTGCCAGTTACCAACTAATTATTTGATCTTGGAAAAATTTCTAAAAGTCTCTGACCCTTTTCCTTTACCTTTTAAAGAGAAATTATAATATGCCCTTGATAGGAGTACTGTGAGAACTGATGGAGATTATGTACACTGAAGTATACATCATAGTTTCTGACATGGTACATCACCAAATAAATAAATGGCATTACTCTTGCAAAAATCTACCAATAACCCAGAGGCATTCTGATAGAAATTTTAGGTTCTCTTCTTTAAGGAACAAGCAAAACTCATGTTCATAGTCTTCTGGCATTTCTTTATCTAAGGTAAAATAAATGCAAATTTTCTTTCCCACTGATTATGACAGAAAAATGCCAGCAGGCAGTTCGGGGTGGAAAGTCAAGGCATGAAGGTTGATCCATAAAGGTAATGAGTTTCCTGGAGCCTTGCATCCTTTATCTCCTTGGAACGTGATGTGAGGGTAAACTCTGTAATGATGCAGCAGGTACAAAGACCGGAACCTCCAGGAAATTGCCCCCTTTCCAGCTTTTCCAAGGAGTTCTTCAAAACCAAATGGCACGAGGGTGAAGGAATCCATGGGGGTGGTGTCTTAAAATTGTACACAAAGGGTTATTAGATCTTCTAAAATTCTGAAAAATGCAAACAAACTACTCAGTAGTGACAGTGGCTGAGTTGAGGGTTGAAATGGATAAAAGATTACAAAGAAAGGAGACACTTCTGGGTGACAGATATGTTCACTGTTTTAAGCATGATGACATTTTCATCAGTGTTATGTATATGTCAAAGCCAGGTTGTACAATCCAACTATGTACAGTATGTTGCTTATCAATTATAGTATAATAAACCTGCTTTTTAAAGTTGAATATATTCATATCATATGATTTAGCCACTTCTATTCCTAGGTATTAATTCAAAAGAAATGAAGACATATCAAAGACCTGTATATGAACTTTACAGCAGCTTTATTTGTACTAGTCCATGACTGCAAAAAGCTCATGCATCTGTCAACAAGGGAATGGGTGGATAAATTGTAGTACATTGATACATTGGGAAGCTACTCAGCAATAAAAAGAATGAGCTATTGATGCATGCTATAGTACGCATACCTGACTGAAAGCAGTCAGACAAAAGAGAATACATATGGTATAATTCCGTTTACTTAATATTCAAGAATGTACACTCATCTGGAGTGTAAGAAAGCAAATCAGTGGTTGTCTGGGAGAGGGAGGAGGAAGGAAGAATTACCAAATAGCATAGAAAACTTTGAAGGGTGATAAGATTGGCTCATCAATTTATGAGGCTGACTATAGAAAGAATATACATTTGTCAAAACTTACCAATAGATACAATTTTATTGTATACACTTTATTGTGTGTCAGTAATTTCTCAATATAAAAATAAAATTGCTATGGAATAAGAAAACCATTATGGTAATTAGCAAAATCAATGAAGGAGGAATTTGGTGCTCTGGGTATAAGAAAATACTGGATCAGCTAAATTGCTGTGTAGCCAGCAGCAAGGCCTCTATCACCTCTGAGTTTCTCATTTCTGGTACTGTGATACAAGTTCAAGCTTGGTACTCTATATTTGTACATTTCTAATAAGATATGCCATGTTTCTAAACATTGAACTCAAGATTCCTGAAAGTAGACTTTAAAGATACTGCCAGTAGGTTTCCTTAGGAAATTTCAAAATTCACATGACCTAAAAAAATAAACATGGCTCACCTACAAAATTGCCATGTCCCCACATCCCCTCTCCAATTGTGCAGAATCTCAGGAAAAGGGCCCATGTCATACATTGTTTTCAAATAGAACCTAATTTTGTTCTTATCTTGGTAGCTCCTACAGTTCTGCAATTCTGTTATCATAACCTCAAAAACAAGCTTTGATGAGTCTAATGAGAACACAACCCAGGTAAACTCAATTTGAGAGATAATTACTGTCTCTAGACTGATCTTTCCCAAGACAATGAATAGAATGTGAAAAGTATTAGTTTATATATTCCTTCTGGCAGTTCTAAAAATTTAGATTCCTGTGTGTATATAAAACGTGTGTGTCCAGGCATGCATGCACATACGCATGTGGTTACATCATAACTTATTAGTACTCAGAGTGAACTCTCTTGGTTTGCTTTTTCTGATAAAAGCTTGGGTAAGTCGCGACCCTTGGCTTGTCTTACTGATTTCCTGTTAGAGGTTGCGGGTTTTATTGTTAGCTAATGTGTCTCACTAAGAGCCTTGAGAATCACATTGCAGTGTCCAACCACAGCCTCACTCCCCATCCGAATTTATGTAATAAAACATTCATAAGACAAAATATCAAATTTAGTGCTGGTGTGAAAGTCAGAATATTCTGTGGCTGTGATAAGAAACAGTTTAAGGAAAAGACAGAGACAGATAAGGATTTTTCTCATTAGCTTATGCATAGTAGAAATTTCCAAAAGGTGCCTATTTTTTATTTATTTATTTATTTATTTATTTATTTATTTATTTATTTATTTTGGGGGGGTACTGGAGATCAAACGACTCTGTTTGCCAAGCAGGCACTTACACTGCTGAGCTAAACTCCTGGCAAGGTGCCTAATTTTAATGTGGGTCTTCAATACCTGCTCTGTGCCAGGAACCAACCTGGGAGTCAAGTAACCTGAATTCTAGTCCCAGATCTATTATTGTCTTCACCTGTGCTCTTGGTCAAACCATGCAAGGTGCCCAGCCACAGGTCAGCCTCCTCTTTTGTAAAATGAGATCAGGGGCTCCTACATTTCATTGCCTTAAGGAATCAGATGGGTAACTTAGGTGAATGGGCATTCCAGGAGAAATCTAGGGGACAAAACACAGTGGCCCCAACACTGATCACACTGAAGAGTTTATCTTTGTTTAAATGCATTCAAGTTCAGTTAAAACTGAGAAAACTAAAACAGGCAAAATAAAATGTTTCTATAGTCTCTAGTTTTCAAACTAGATTCCAGCCCCAAAAGCCTGTGATTGCCTAGGGTCAAAGTACACTGTACAGTAGGTGTACAATAGCTCAGATCAAGTATGACATCCAGTGGTCTATTTAGCTAATGACACTTAGAAACTTTCAAATAGCCTGGGGAATTCTTTCCTTTGGCACTTAATCTCGCTTAAAATATTTCCATTGGAGAAGAGCAACTAGAACTAACAAGTGTTCTTCACTGGATAACTGACAATGCAGTAGAATATTTTCCTATTTATTTTACCTTCTTTTTATAGTAACTGTGAGAGCAATATTATTGCCTACCAAAATAGGCAAGAAAACAGAAAAAGCCTAGAGTTTAACTAACATGCCCAACTACCTTATAAGTCTATAAGTAAGAAATTTAAATACACATTTTGACCCCTGAGCTGACACCATGATACCTGGCACCAGACATCATTCTGAGACTTCAGAGAACATGGTTCCAAGTATCTAACTTATGAATGTAAAAATTAGTCTGAGGAAGGTTATACAATGTCATAAATACATACATACATGTATAGAGACAGACAGACAGTAGCAAGGCTGGAATCCAAGGCTTCCAGAAGATCTGCCTATTATTGTGAGTTCTAGTCTAATATGGATGAGTTCATTACCTCCAGACAAGTTATGATCACAAGTTCTTTTGTTTTATCTCAAAGAGGAGGTAGATTTATTATTAAGCCTGACAGCTGAGAGACTACAAATGAGGCTGCTAAGTGCTTCATTTCAAGAATTGACAGTAAAAACTACAGAAAATAAAAACTAACAATTTTTAAAATACATCTTGAATGTATAAGTAGTACCATTAGCATAGAGGTAAAATGTCTGATACATGAAGCCTTAACGATGTCATCTTACACAACCTGACATAATAGTATCATAATGATGATTTTGGGTTATTAAGATAAATTAAATTATTCTTAGAGTCTTGTTTTTAATCAAGTAAGGAAATATATAACCTAATTTAGAAAGAATTAAAATTCAAGATAATGAGAGAAAATATTTTGTTTGTAATAAAAATAACTTATCTTGAAGACTGGCCTTGGTCTACCACATTCTATAAACCCTTGAACAGAATCTATAGGAGTAGCCAGGAGTTGTCCCCTATCTAGTCAGAAATTTTTCTACCATTAGTCATTAAGTTAGCTGCCAACAAGGGATGCTGTTCCCAGAGGGGAACTATTTAAAATACCTGCTGCCTATTTTGCCTGAGTCTCTTTCAGTTGATCTCAGAATCACATTCAAGAAGCTATTTGTAAGGAATTCAATTCTTCATTTTCAACACATAGAAGGAAACTCAGCTATAAAGCCCACCACGACTTTTGTAAGAGATATCATCTCTCTTCTGTGTGTACTTCCCTCACAATTCATGTTCTCTGGAACACACTACTTCAAGAGTCTCGGAAGATTTTCTCTGCTCTACCAATCACACCTTTTTTTAATGCCTGGAAATTTTCCTTGATGTCCACTCCCTTTTGTTTCTTTTACCTTCTTAGTTACATTTGTCAAAAGCAAGCTCTTGCTTTAGGATTCAACTCAAACACAATAAAATCTCCCCTTTGAAGAACCTTATTTTCTCATGGAGAAAGGATTTCTTTTTCTACTGCATTATAATGACATATTTAGTTTACATCCAAAAGCAATAAGTAGACTTGAAGAAAGGATGAAAACAGGTTCTAGAGTCATCAGTTCTGTTTTGTTTGTTTTTTAGTTACCATTTTGCCCTTTCTGCAAGCCAAGTCATATTTTATGCATTTTACAAATATTAACCCAAATCTCATGGCTTGCCTACGAAAACATTATGATGAAACTCCTGATTTATGATGTAATGAATCTTAGTGAAATTAGGTAATTTACTCATGATTTCAGAGCTAATAAATGGCACAACCAAACTTCAAATCAAGGAACCCAGACTCAGTTCTGAGATTTTAACCACTATTAGGTCATGGAGAGGAATATCTGGGATCCCAGTAAGAGAAACATGGCATAGTAGGTATGTTGGGTCTCCCACGTCACTCATGCCAAGGCCACACTTACCCTAATATGCCCTAGAAAATGACTAACCCTAGCACTGAGCCATTCTTTCCCAAAACAGCATCCCTCTAGCAACCATCCTTCTTTGAAGAACTCCTTATAATGCTGACCAAGGCTTTCTCAAGACTGCACTGTAATCTGATAATCTTCCTATCCAATCCTATCCACACTATTTTAAATATGTACTAGATCTGCACTGCAATCTGAAAGTTCTCCAACCTGTATCTTTGTCTTCATCCTATATCCTTAAAAGGTGTTTTGCACAGGGAGTTATTTTCTCTTGAATTCTGTCTTAGTTACTTTTTACGCGCTGAGACAAAACACCTGATGCCCAAAGTTGGGAAAGGAAAGGTTTATTTCTTACAGTTTTTGGAGGTTTCAGTCCATGTTCAGTTGGCTCCAGGGCAGAGTGGCATGGTGGGGCCACAGTTCATGGCAGCTGCAAATAGCAAGGTGGAAACCAGCAAGAGAGAGAGGCATGCCTCCTTGCCTCCTTCTAGCCATTACGTTGTATGATGGCTCCACCCCTAGGTGGGTGTAGCACGGACACCATCAATCCAAAAGCTTGACAATGAACCAATCACAAATGCACAATGCAAATGCATGAGGCCTGGGGGCCACTGACATAAACCATGACAAATGTCTAATCTCATCTCCACATCTGGTTCTTGAAGACACAGGTGATAACCAGAAGGGGTCCAAGAAAACCAGCAATATACTGGGGCTTTTAGACTGGCTCACTTATCACTAATCAGGCAAGGAGAAATCTACCCAAAATAAATACAAGTCACAGATAATTTCCATCACAAGTGGCAGCCCAGCTGCTAAAAATTTCAATTGTGTTGGCATTGGAAGACACTCTGATGACAGGGAATGCTTAAAGTATTTGAAGTTATTAGGGAACTACTCCTACAAAGATAGCATGATTATAGTACTTATCAAGTTATCTCACAGAAGAATAATATGAAAGTGAAGGTGATTGATAAAGAGCTCAGGCCAAGTGAAAAAACAAGAGGATCTCTTTGGCAGCTTTCCCTGAAGTGAAAATGCAGACATAACAGGGTTAGCATTGGGATGGAAAATATAAAATATAATCTACAACATGGGTCAGATATTTAGCTTTCCTTTACCCATTCCCTAAGCTTTGTCAATTGCTTTCCTACGTAGATGTCTTTGGTGGTGTTTTATAATTGTATAACAATTTGTAATGCAAGAGTGAGACATTCAGAATCTCATTTGGTACTCAATTCTACCCAAAGAAACAAACATTAGAAATGTGTTTCTGTTGACATATGAGCTAAATGAAACCCAGCATCACACAGAGAGTGAAAGATAGAACTAGAATTTAAAGAGCCAATCTTGAAGGCTACTTTTCACGAGCTTTCACATATAAAGTACTCAAAATAGTCTACCTAAAAATAACTTCTCAACAAGTGCTCTCTAAAGTTATCTGTTTTGTTTTAATATCTGTTTCTTACTGGAAAGATACTGAATCTATGTTTTCTTCAAGAGAGTGAGCTTGAAAATGGAATCTCAGAGACTGAAGATGTAATTCTGCTTTCACTCCTAATAAACCCAGGGTCTGGTACAGACCTTGGAAAGGACTAGAAATTATGTAAGTCACATCCATTGAGAACTCATCAGAGCTTAGAGATATAGGTTAGTAGTAGCACACTCACCCAACATGTTAAAGACCCTGGCTTTGATCTCCAGCATTATTAAAAAAAAAAAAAAGGATTTTCCAGAAACATCCTTTCTCTGCAGGTATCCTTCAAAACAGCAATTAGCTTCAGAGTGTGTGGTTGTGCTGTGTCTTTGAGAGTGACACAGAAAGCCACAAAATCATAAACACAACAACCAGAAGAAGGAAATTGCTTGCTTCTGCAACAAGATCCTTTAATGTTTCCACCCCACAGAAAGATTCAGTGAAAATGAGGTTCCTATAACCATTCTTGTCAAGCAGAAGATCTTGTCCTTAGTTATGTGAAAATTAAAATGACCTATGGAGAGATACATAGTCCATTGGGAACAACATGGGGTTGGGAATCAGGCTTGGGTTTTAATTCTAGCATTAGCACTAACTATATGCTGTGAATGAGATATTGTGCTCTGAAGCTGGGATTTTGAAAGGTAATAGGATCATGAAACCTCTAGCTTTATGAAGAAAACTAATTCACTGATGAGATCAACAAATTAATTGATGGCATTATTAAAGTTGGTGAAAACAGGAGGTGGAAAAATGGCAGAGTAAAAACATAGCAACAAATCATAGCCTCTCTGGGATCTGGAGTTGAGACTCCCGGAAAATGATGGCTTAGTGGGGAGAAAGAAAAGAACTAAAGAAATCAAGACAGAGCCTACAGGAAAACTAGAAATTACAGAGAAGCTAGACAAACTCTAGATAATTCAGAGAAAAGAATGATGCTATCTGGACCACAGACCCTGGTTCCCAGAAAGGGTAACATAAAGTAAGCCCAGGGAGGGCCTGCGGTCACAGAGATAAACAATGGATCAGTAATGCTTGGGGCCTTACCCCAAGTAAAACCCAGGATTATTGTAAGGTGCAAATATAGTGTGGGGTTTTACTCTGAATGTGATTCTGCATGGCAAGCTAGCATTGTAGAAGAAATTCACTGTAGCACCAGCCATATTCGAGAATAATATAATCAGGAACCATTTAGAGGAGGGGTTCATTATTGAAGACTGAAGTCCTCTAGGAATCAGAAGTCACAGAATAATCACAGTTCAGTTTCTGGAATTACTCAGCACAGTGATCCAGTAGCAGATGGCAACAAGAAATAGCTGTAGAAAAAGGGAGGGAGGGTTACAAACCTGAAAATTTTAATCAGTAGCTGTCTTAGACTGTGGAGGACTCATGGTCCAGCCCTCCATGGTAACAAGTGAAATGAACATTTCTAAGGGGACTAGGTCTGAAAGTGCTGAGATTAGGTCTAGCGAATTGCTTGGCTCCCCTTGCTGCTTATTTACAGAACAAAACTCCCTGGTCTGATTGTTTTCACCATCTCCAAGTGTGATCAGGGAAACGCTTCAGCATGGATATTTGCCACTTCCCAAGGTGTATGGACAGAGGGGAATATGGAGCAAACATCTTACAAGCTGACAATACAGAAAGTTAATTAGGGACATGGTAGCTCAGGTGGCACAGTAGGGCACAAATGCTAAAAGCCAGTGGAGTGAATATAGTCAGGAGGTGTAACACACACCATCAGCTGACCTTTCCCAGCAGGAAAGGCGGAGTGGAACTCAGCATTCACAGAGCAAAAAATAGACAAGAGACACAACAGAGGCTAGCTGTGCCTCACTATCATTGCTTCGTATCTGGTGGATTTTAACACTGTATGGTCAGGGAAGAGACTATTCACCCCAAAAAACTCAAGGTGGAGGAAATTTTTAGAATAATGTCTCTTTTTCTTAGTTTTTCTTTGGAGGGAGGTACTTGTTTCTTTTCTTTTGAGCTTTAATTCTTTTCTTTTCTTTTTTATTTTCTTGAACAGTTTTTTCTATTGCTTTTACCTAATACTGTTTTCTTTTCTTTTTTTAAATGATATTGGGAATCAAACTCAGGACCTTGTACTTTCCAGGCACTTGTACCACTGAGTTATATCCATGACTCTTTATTTATTTTTTTAAATTTTAAAAAATATTTATTTATTTTTGTGGTTACCGGAATCAAACTCACAACCATGTGCTTGCCAGGTAAGTGCTGTGCTGCTGAGCTATATCCTCAGCTCCTTTATTCTTTAATTGGAATTTTAGGGCCGGGGATTTAGCTCAGTGGCGTAAGTGTTCGCCTGGAATTTTATCTCACTTTTCTCTTCTTCTTGATTTATCTTCCTTTTCTTGCTTTTTCAAATTTTCTAGTTCCTGCCTGGCAAGTGCAAGGTCATGAGTTAATCCCCGGTTTAAAAAAAAAATAAAATAAAATTCTAGTTCTTTTACTTTTCCATTTCTCAACCTCTTCCATTTTTATTATATACTGTTTTTACTACTAAGCTATATTAATTTTGAACTATTTAGTTTATGATGCGTTTTTATTGGTGAGTTTTCTATTTTTAATTATGCTATAATTGTTGCTTTTGTTAGTCACTGTAGCTCAATATTTGCTTTGCCTTTGTGTCAATATTGTTATGGCATATCTCTTCCCTATTGTTAAAAGTAATATAGTTGCAACTTTTTTGGCTTTTATGTATATCAGTATCTGGTTTGTCTTCATATCATTACTGCTAATTTATTTTCTAGTGTTAATATTGCTATAATAGTTGTTTTTAATTGATTTTTACTCTATGTCATTATCTGGTTTGTTTTTGTGTCACCAAAGTTCTTATTTGTTTTCACTTCTTTGAGTGGTACTGGGAATAAAGCACCAGAAGAAGATTGGACATTAGAGTCTTCCTAGGCTGAAGCAACCTTTAGCTCATATCATTACTGTGGCTTCAGGCTGTTCTAGGCCACCAGAACCACCTGCCTATAGTGTGAACCCCAGGCAGGATCCTACTACGTCACTAGGGGTCTTGCAGGCCCAGTCAGGTTTCTCTGGGTGGAGAGAGGCCTTGCCAACCCTCTCACCAGCCCACCTTGGGTTCTTAGTATGGAAGAAGGACTCAACAACGGTCTTGTTGGCTTGCCAAGGTCCTCCAGTTTGGGGGAGAGTTTGCAGAGTCTCCTGCCAACCTACTGAGGTCCTCTGCTTGTGTGTGTGTGTATGTGTTTGTGTGTGTGTGTGTGTGTGTGTGTGAGTGTGTGTGTGTGACTCACTGCATTCTTGTTGGCCCACCAAGGTCCTTTGGGTGGGGGAAGGTTTCTGAGACTCCCATCAGCCCACCAAAGTACTGCAGGTAGTGGAAGTGTCCCTGACACTCCCATGGGCTGCCGAGGTCATCTGATTGCAGGGAAGGGGTGACCAATGATCCTGTCTTCAAGATTCTAGAAAAAAAAGAGCAAGTCAAAACTAAAGCTCATAAAAGGGAGAAAATGATAAAGATCAGAGCAGAAATTAATGCAATTGAGACTAGGAAAACAATAGAAAGAATAAATGAATCAAAAACCTGGTTCAATTCATTTATAAGCAAATAAGCAAAGTTGATAAACCCTAGCTAACCTTATCAAGAAAAGGAAAGAACAAATGCAAATTCATGCAATGAGAAATAAAAAGGGTAAAATTACTACAGATCAAATGAAATCCAGGTCATCTACACCTACATTGAAAATCTTTACTTGCACAGATTAGAAAACAGAGGAATCAGACAGATTCTTAGAAACATATAAATTACCAAAGTTGAATCAAGAAGATATAAAAATTTGGAATAATCCATTATCAGTTACTGAAATTGAAAATGTAATTAAAAACTTACCAACAAAAATATACCTAGATCCTAATGAATTCTACAAGAAATTTAGAGAAGATTTAATGCTAATACTCCTCAAACTCTTTAAATGAAATTGAAAGGGAAGCAGTTCTCCCTCATTCCTGGAGGCAAGTATTACTCTGGCACCAAAACCACAGAAAGACCCAACCAAGGAAATACATACCAATCTCCCCAATGAATACTGATGCTAAAATTCTCAGTAAAATACTAGTAAACAGAATGCAGAAGATCATCAAGAAGATTGTACACCATGACCAAGTGGAATTAATCCCAGTAATGCAGGGATGGTTCAACATATGCAATCAATAAATGTAATATAACACATCAATAGAACCAAAGACAAAAATCACATGATCGTCTCAATAAATGCAGAAAAAGCTTTTGACAAAGTCTAACACTTGTTCATGATAAAAACCCTACAGAAAATCAGAATAGATGGTCTCTACCTCAATTAATAAAATCCATCTATGACAAACCAACAGCCAACATTGTACTAAACTGAAAACTTTCACTCTAATATTGGGAACAAGACAAAGATGTCCACTACCACCACTCCTATTTAATATAGTTCTGGAAACATTAGCCAGATCAATTAGACAAGAGAGAGAACTAAAAAGAATAAGCATAGGAAAATAAAAAAAGGAAGTTAAATTATCATTATTTGTGGATGACAAGATATTCTATATAGACAGTCCAAAAAACTCCATCAGAAGACTACTAGAGTTAATAAGCAAATTTGGCAGTATAACTGGATATAAAGTCAAAAATCAATAGCATTCCTGTACTCAAACAAAACTCATTGAGAGGGAAATTATGGAAGTAACTCCTTGTAGCATCCAAAAAATGAAATACTTGGGAATTAACCCAACAAAGGATGTAAAAGATCTATACACTGAAAACTATAATACTCTTAAAAAGGAGATTGAAGAGGATATCAGAAAATAGGAAGATATTTGTTGGTCTTGGATATGAAGAACCAACATAGTGAAAATGGCCATACTCCCAAAACTGTTACACAGATTTAATTCAATCCCAATCAAGCTACCACTAACATACTTCACAAACCTAGAGAAAATATTCCTAAAATTCATTTGGAAATAAAATAGACATAGAATAGCAAAGGCAATCCTGGGCAACAAAGGCAACAATATGTGACTTTAAATTATTCTACAAAGCTACTATGATAAAATCAGTATGGTACTAGTAAAAATAAATAAATAAAATAAAATAAAACAGACCTGAGTATTAGTGGAAAAGATTAGAAGATTCAGACACAATTACAAAGACACTCAGCCACCTTATCTTTAACAAAAGGGTCAAATATGTTCACTGGAAGAAAGATAGCCTCTTTAATAAATGGTGCTGGAAAAATTGGCTTTCCACATGCTGAAGACTAAAACTAGACCCATGTCTATCACCATGCACTAAACTAAAGTCAGAATGGATTAAAAATTTAATATCAAAATAGAAACACTAAATGTACTGGAAGACAACGTAGGTAGAAATCTTGAAGACACAGGGATAGGCAAAGAGTTCATGAACAAAATAAAACTGCATGGGAAGTACTTCAAAGAATCAACAACTGGGATCTCATCTTAATAAAAAGTCTTTGCATTCTCCAAAGAAATCACCAACAAAGTGAAAAGAAAATCCACAGAACAGGAAAAACTTTAAGCCAACTGTCCCTCAAACAAAGAACATATATCTAGAACATATTGAAAAACATCAGGCCCCTCAAAATTCAAAGACCTAATCCAAAAATGGACATCTGAGATGAACAAGCACTTCTCAAATGAAGAAACACAAATGGCAAATAAATACATGAATAAATGTTCAACATCACTGGTCATTCAAGAAATGCAAATTAAACAACACTGAGATTCCATCTCACTCCAGAAAGAATGGCTTTTGTCAAGCAATCAACCAATAACAAATGTTGATGGGGCTATGGTTAAAAAGGAACGCTTGTCCACTGTTGGCGGGAGTGTCAAAATCAGTGTGGAGATTCCTCAAAAAAACTAGGGTTGGAGGTCCCATTCAATCCAGCTATTGCACTCTGGGTATTTTCCCAGAAGAACTGAAAACATCATGCCACAGTGATATATGTCCACCCATGTTTATAGCAGCACAATCTGTAATAGCTAAATCTTGGAAACAACCCAAATATCCATTATCAACAGAATGGTTAAAAAAGATGTGGTGTTTTTATACAATGGAGTATTACTCAGCTATAAAGAAGGATAAACTTGAGGCTTATATAGGTAAATGGATGCAATACCATCCTCATAAGTAAAATAAATCAGACTCACATATGTAAATATCATATTATCTCCCCCCAAAAAAACTGAAAGAGTAATAAGATCCAAAATATACAAAAGACATTGTGAAAATGAAAGATAGAGAAAGTGCTCAAAGGGAAAGAACAACCAAGATAGGGGAAAGGAGAGTGGGAAGAAGTGAAAAGATCACATGCACATGGGTTATACATATATATGAGTGTATGCGTATATACCAGGTAGATAACCACACTATTAACCCTGTAAGTCCATCAAAAAGAACAGTTTGTGCTGTCATTGTTTGATTTTCTTTTTTACTTTTTAATGCCTAAATCTTGTACCCTGAACAACTGCTTCTAAGAGAATATGCAATATATTAACTAGTGTTAATTTCCTACTTTTTTCTCAAAATTCTGTGTCATTTCTTTTTTGTTTTATTTTTAAACTAAAAAAGAAAAGAAAAAAGAAATCAAAGCAACAGGATGCTTCCAAAATCTCTTCACTACCCAAAAGCTGAGCTTATGGGACTTGAAATAGAGAAAGTTATAGGCAAAGAACTCAAAAACCAAATAGTCAAAATGTTTGAAAAAAACCAAAGGAGACATACATAAGCAGATTCATGAGATGTTTAGTAAGTGTAATGAAGGTTTAAATGGGAAAAATGATTTAATTAATAAAATGTACACTGACCTTAAAGAAGACATAAACAATATTTTGATTGAGTTAAAAAAGAAAATATAAGCTATGAATAATTGTTTGTATAGAATTAGAAATTGTGAAAAGTAATTTAGCTGAAATTCAGTATACAAAAAATTCACTGAAACAATGTGAAGACAGAATTGTCAGAACTTGAAGACCAGATTGATATATTAAGTCACATATTCAGTTTTACCCTAAAAACCATAAGGCATCATGGAAGCTGGAACCAACAACTGGCAGATGACAAAAATAAATAGTAAATAATAAATAAATAAAACAAATTCAGAATTATAAGATTAAAGATAAAGTTAAAAGATTATTCAAAATGTATAAAAATTTATTCACTGGGATCATAAAAATTTTCCAAATCTTGGAGAAATATTCAAGTGCAAGAAGCATATAGCACTCTAAATAGCCATGACCAGAAAGATCCTTTCTACAACAAATCATAATAAAAAATTTAGAAATTCAATAAATTGAGAATACTAAAATTTGTCAGGGAAAAATAGTGAGCAAACAATAAAAGCAACCTATAAAGATAGCAGTGGATTTGTCAGCTAAAATGTTAAAAGCTAAGCAGGCTTGAAAAGAAGGGTTTCAAACTCTAATATAAACCCAGACTTCTATATCCTGCAACTGTATCCTTTAGAACTGATGGAGAAGTGTTCTTCACAAAACAAAACAAAAACCATAAAAAATTGATGAATAAGTAAAGACTTTGCTTGACAAGAAGTCCTAAAGAAATACAGGATCACTAAATCCACATTTCAGAAAATACTTATGGGAATTCAAGACCAAGCCAGGAGGCCACCAACATCAGGGAGCCCAAAGGTAAGTATACATCTAACTGAAACAGTAGATTTTAAAAAGAAAACAAAATAAGGAAATCAGCACTGAAAAAATAATGCAATGACAGGATTCAGTAAACACCTTACAATACTCTCAATGTTCATGATTAACTCCCTGTTCAACAAAGATACACAGATTTAAAAAAACAAATTCCAACTTCATGTTTCCTCCAAGAGACAAAGTTCATTCAAAAGGAAGCACATAGAGGAAAATGAAAGGATGGAAAACAATACTCCATGCAACCAAAACCCAAAAAGTAGAAAGTAGCTATTTTACTTCTATACACAGCAGATTTCAAATGTAAACTTATTAGAAGAGAGAAATACGAGCATTCTGTACCAGAAAAGGGAACAATCTAACACTAAGAGGTAACAGTTAAAATTTATATGCACCAAATGTTAGCACACCTGATTTCATAAAACAAAACTAATATAAAAGGACATATACAGACAAATACAATCATAACAGGGGACTTTAATACACCACTTTCACAAATAGTTCAACCAGCAAAAATCAAACAAATATCAGAGTAAAATTACAATATTGAACAAAAAGACTTAAAAGATATTCACACTGTGTTTCATCCAAAAAAATAAAATTCACATTTATCTACATAGTACATGGAACACTGTTTCAAAATAGACCATACATTGGGCCATGATTACTTAAATACAAAAGACTGGAAACAAACCCTGGATGCTACTGGGTTATACTACAATGAAGCTAGAAATCAACAGCAAAAGAAACCACAGAAACCATGCAAGAATATACACATTAAATAGTATATTACTTATTAAACAATGACTATAGAAGAAATCAATGAAAAAATTCTTTGAGTTAAGTGACAAAGAAATCACAACATACCCAAAGCTATCAGACACAATGAAAGCACTCCTATTAATGAAGTGTATAGCTGGGAATGCACGTACTAAAACAATAAGGTTATCCCAAATAAATAACCTTATGATACATCTCAAGATCCTAGAAAAACAAGAACAATCTAACTCCAAAACCAGTAGAGGAAAGAAATTATAAATGGAAGAAATTACTTAATTTAAGATTAAAACATTATGTAAAATCAGTAAAGCAAAGACTTCATTCTCTGAAAGAATAACTAAACAAATAATGGACCTAATAAACAAAATGATCAGTCAGAAAAGAAACAAAAAGCAATCTGAGCATACGAAAATTATTCAAACCATGAACAATCAGATTAGCAACGAACTAGCATTTGAGAAAAGGTATCAACTAGAAATCTAGGAATCAAAAAATTCTATTGAAAATATAAATAGCAGAAATGACCAGTGGGAGAAGAGAATGTTGGAACTAGGAGATAGGGCTGGTGACCTTACACTCAGAGATACCTTCAAATTAAGAGATCATGGAAAATAGATTCAACACATGCTAGAATAACCTAAGAACTGCTGGAATCAGAACTGTTAGGCATGGATAGCATGAAAATGTCTGTTACAGAAATCATAGCTGAAAGCATTTTAAGCATGGGGAAATGATTCAACATACAGGCAAGCATTTGGGTTTCTGCATGCCTTCTCCACAGCAAATCATAGGCAAAGTCCAAAATGTTCAACACAAGGATTAGAATTAAAAGCTGTTAGAAAAAAAATTATCACATATAAAGATAAACCTATTAGAAATGTGGCAGATTTTTCAACACAAACTTAAAAGCCAAGAGAGCTCAAAGGGAAATTCTTCAAGCCCTGAAAGAGAATAACTTTCAACCGAGACTAATATATTCTGCAAAATTATATTTCAGAATTGATGAGAGAGTAGGAACCTCCCCAACAAAGAGCACTTTAAGAAATCCATAACACCAGAACTCCATTACAAAATATTCTCAAAGTTATCCTAGACAGAGGATGAAGACATGAAATCCAAAAGTCCTACTGGAATAAATACAGCAAGGATAGTGAGCAGCTAAGAAAAAAGTAAAGGAAAAGAATCAATAACAACAAAAAGTTCAACAGCAGGAATCAATCAACACTTTCCAGTAATATCTATCAATGTGAATGGTGTCAACTGCTCTCAAAAGGTGTACATTGGCAAGTTGGATCAAATAACAAAATTGAATGGTATGCTGCATATAAGTTTACTCCAAAAAGCAATTCATAGATTAAAAATCAAAGAATAGAAAATAATATTCTATGTAATTGGGGCCCATAAGCAAGCATGAGAAGTTATTCTATTTTCAGACAAAGTGAAATTCAAGTGAAAATTGATTGACAAGGCAAAGAATGTCACTACCTATTGGATGAAGGAAAAATTTAACAGGAAGAGATGACAATTGTAAACATATATACACCAAATACCAGTGCAACCAACTTCAGAAAACAAATAATACTGGACATAAAAAATCAGAAAAGCATCAACATAAACAGAGTGTGGAGCCACAATATCCCACTATCACAAATAGACATACCAACTAGACAAAAAAAATCTATCAGACAAAAAATATACCAGAGTAGAAATGTATGCTTGAACAAATAGACTTAATAGATATCTACAGTGTTCTGCCTAAAAATAACAGAACACACATTCTTCTTAATATCACATGGAACTTTCTCTGAAATATACTCTATTTGAGACCATAAAATATGCTTAAATATATACAAAAGAATCAAATTAGTATAGGCATATTATCAGATTTTAGTGTACTGAAACTATAAAACAATAGAAAATGATAACAGAAATTATGCAAATATGTAGAGATGTACTCTTGAATAATCAATAATGACAAATGAAATCAAGGAAGAAATTAAATAGTTCCTAGAGCCAAATGATAATGCCAGTACAACATACTAGAACCTATTGGACACAATAAATGCAGTTCCAAGAGGGAAGTTTATGGCTGTGAATGCTGACATCAGAAAAACAGAAGGAGCCCAAAGAAATAACTTAATCATGTACCTAAACGTCTTAGAAAAACAAGAATAATCCAACTCCAAACTTGTTATGAGGAAGGAATTATAGAGATCAGAGCAAAATTCAATGAAATTGGGATTTAGAAAAACAACACAAAGAATTAATATATCACAGAACTGATTTTTTCAAAGAATAAATTAAATAAACAGATCTTTAGCCAAACTTATCAAATGAAAAAGAGTCATACTGATGCAATTATAAATGGAAAAAATTAAATCACAATGGCCACCACCAAAATGCAGAACATTACAAGTAACTTCTTAAAAGATCTAACTTCAAAAGTTGATGAATCCAGAATAAATGAAGAGATTCCTAGACATATATAATTACCAAAACTCATAAAAATATATAAAAACATTAAATATTTTAACAACTGGAAGTGAAATTGAGGTAGTAATAAAAGGCCTACTAGCTAAGAAAAGCCCAAAACTTAGTACAGTCACCACTGAATTCTACAAGAACTTTAGTGAAAATCTTATGCCAATACTCTTTAAACTCTTTAACAAAATTAAAAGGGAAGAAGTACTGACAAATTGATCCCCAGAAGCTAGCATTACCTGGATTCCAAAATAAGACAAGAACTAAACAAATAAGAAAACTATAGGTCAATCTCCTTAATGAACATAGATGTAAAATTTTCAACAAGAAACTGGTAAACAGACTGCAACAATACATTGAAAAGAACATACATACGACCAAGGATGTTTCATCCCAGGAAGATTTAAAATACACAAATCAATAACTGCAATACATCACATGCACAGAAGCAAGGACAAAAGTTACATGATCATCTCATTAGACACAGAAAAAGTCTCTGAGAAGATCCTATATCTGTTCATGATAAAAAATCTGAAGAAAACAGTATAGAAGCACATTATCTCAATCTGATAAAAGTCATTTATGACAAATTATATTAAATGCTACATAGTTTTAAATAGCAGAAAACTGAAGGTTTTTTCTCTACAATCAAGAATATCACAACTGCTGTTCAATACAGTAGTCAAATTTTTAATCAGTCAAGAAAAAGGAATAAAAGGGATATACATAGGAAAGGAAGAAGTCAGACTAACCTTATACGAGGATGACATGACCCTTTGCATAGAAAACCAGAAAAAACTGTTTTCAGCAAAAGACACTTAGAACTAATAAACAAATTCAGAAAGGTAGTAGGATGCAAAATTAATGCACAAAAATCAGCACCATTCCTATGAATGAACTCTGAATGGGTTCCTATCAATGAACTCAGAAGAAAGAACTCAAGAAAACAATTGCATTCACAATAGCTTAAAAATTAAATACCTAGGAATTAACCTAACAGATTTGCTCCACTATGCCTGTCCGTCACAATATCTGCCTCATCTCAGACTTAAAGCAATAGGGCTAACCTACCATGGACTGAACCTTCTGAAACCATGAGCTAAAGTCAACCTTTTTTCCCTTAAATTGATATCTCAGCTATTTTGTTGCCATAAACTTAATACTCTACATGTTTTACACAGATAGCCTCAACTCTAGCAACTCCTTCTCCCTATACTATAAAATGGAGATAAATCCCAAAGCTGTAATGAAGAATAGTAGATCAGTTAACATATGGTAACTACCTAGCACAGGGTGAGGTATGGAAGAGACTGGTGCTAGAAATGCTGTCAAATAAATTGGCCATGTTCAATTACACTTAAAAAAGTTGAATTAGACAAAGGTAAACCAACTTTTTGCCTCCAGTTTCTCCAAACCTGTTTCATCATAATGTGCACTGTGCATCTGTATGAAAAGGATCTTGTATACAGTAATTCCTGAAATAATTAAATCATAGAAATTTTTATGATATTAATATTAAAAATGCTGAAAATATCCGTTTTAAACAAAATCTAACAGATCTTCAACAGATATTACTTGCCTTCATTCCTCACCCACCTAGACTTCTTTATGTCCTAGAATTAAGATATAAATAAGACACTTTGCTTATTGTGACTCCAAAGACAACACAAGTATATTTTTGAGTTTTATATTTTTAATCAAGTCTTTCACTTAAAATACTAATTTTTATTAGTACATGTTTGCTGTACACAATGCTTACATTCCTTGTGTAGACTTGGTACATACACATAGCACATCTTAATCCTTCTTTTACGCTCAACCCCTCCTTTCCACTCCCTTTTCTTCCCTCTCTCTCTTGGTCCCTTTCCACTTTGAGAAAAATCTAGCTCCCTACTTCCTATTATCTATCTTCTATTTTACTATTTACCTTTACTTTGCATTTCTAGAGGAAATGAATGATTCAGTATGTATTAACAACATGGTTTTAATTGATATTGAATTAAAAATAGCTGTAACAATGTCTCACAAGGGTTTAATCAACATATTACTCTAAAAATGCAATTATGTTATGTGATTAAAACGTGTAGTCTTAAGTAAAAAGCACAAAATTTCCTCCCATTATCATATGGCACATTTTACAATCCTGACTATTTCCTGTCTGATTCAGTAGATGGCACTGTAGATTTAGTGTAAAGAAAATTCCACTGAGTAAGGATTTAGGCTAGGGTGAGCATCTTGCTGTTTTTCTCCCTCTCTAAGTGTCCAGTGTCATCTATCTGCCTACAGGGCAATCTGTCTATTTTGACAGGGTGGACTACAAGGTGAGGTAATGTAAGAAATGGTTTTCTGCCCCACCTGAGAATTTTATTTGTACATCATACCCCCTTGAAAAAGGGCATTTGTGGAATTTCACACATCAAGAAAGGTAAATACAGACCATCATTTGGCCACTCATGACTACTCAGACAATCTCTTCAATGGTATTAATAAAAATTCTACAATTAAAATTCATGACACTGAGGACTCACATTAGATTTTTGGACAGAAAAGGGAATCAACTTTACATAGTTTTAGTAGAGGTCAGTGTTCATCAAACTAGAGTCTTATTAGGAATTCAATAATTATCTTTAGTAATTATCTTTAAGAGTTTTATGATATTGAAAAGTCAGGTATGGTGGTACATTCCTGCAACCCCAGCTTCCAGGAGCCTGAGACAGGGAATCACCAAAGAATTCAAGGCAACCTAAGCTACATAGGAAGTTCAAGGACAGTGTGAAATACATAGTAAGAAATTGTCTCAATAAAAATGAAAAATGTATTTTGCTATAAGCAACACCTTAAAATATTTATAAAATGTTTATGTAAGTGTACCATGTGCTACTCTGGATATATACTATGTGCTAGGTACTTTGATAATATTTAACATATGTTTCATTAATCATCACAACTATGAGATAAAATAAGTAACTTAGAGAGATAAAAAAAGAGTGCAGAATGCTTATGAACTTGACAAAGAATACACAGTTGATAACTGATGAGGATGGGCTTCAAACCCAAACCATGCAGCTCCAGGTCCTCCCTGGGTAATCACTAATCTATACTATACCTTCAAGTATTGGTAGAGCAGTAGCAGTACTTCTTCATCACAGGTTACTGAGAAAAGTACTGAGATGAGCTTACACAAAATTTGCATAATATAAAGACCAGCTGATTCCCCAACATCCACTAAATAAAAGAGCAATGATTAGAAGTGAATCATCACAAGTAACTATAGGATAGATGGACAGACCCTAAAAATACAAAAGTAATCAGAACCATAATCAAATAACAAGTGGCAAATGAATTTCAGCAATATAGTATCATGAATCCTACTTAATAATTGTGATCATTGGATTACTTCTATTTGTGTTTTTACTTTTTATATTTGCAAATTAGTAATTAAAACAAATTTATGCCTAATTTTGTTTCCACAGATTTAACTAATATTTAATAAGAATTCATAAGTGATGGTGAGATTCATCAAGACATTTTTTTCCTTTTAACTCTCCTTCATTCATGATGCACAGTTGAGATACACTAACGCAGACTAAGGACAGAAGTGCACCGCAAGGCCCGCCTTACAGTGTCTCGCACTGGCAGGGTTTAGAGCCCTAAGCCCCAGTTTTCCCTGGACCTTTGCCTAGCTCTACCACACATATTTGACAGCTGACTGAGCACTCAGGTTTTCCAGAATCCATTTTTTCACATCCAGAGATGTGCTGTTTAGCATTGCTGAAGCTAGCCCATCCCAGGTAACAAAACTTTGGAATGAACTTGTGTTGAAAGGCAAAACTTCTACCTCAAAGATGGATCCAGGGGTGGACAGAACATTTACTTCTCACTGCTATGGCAAATTAAGGAGTTTTATAACTCCTCCCTAGAAAAAGAGAACAAAAACTACAACTTAAATTACAGTAAATTTCCCCTCTGATGCCTGCCATCTGGCTCTGGACAAAGAAAAGATACATATACTTATTTATTTCAGAAATAGCTATTAATCAGGCCATATTTAAACAGTGGAATTACAATGGTGAACACAATAGACAATTCCATAATGCAATCTCATAAGGACACAATTGCCAGGAAGGAAATAATACATCTCAGAGACAAAATGCTAGGGAGTTACTTTACATTTGGGTGACCAAGTAAGATGTCTTCAGACAGAGGACATTCACTACATTATAAGGAGACATCAAGGCAAATATTGGAAAGAGCACACCACTTAGAGGACATAACTAATGCAAAAATACATATCACTGACAAAACAATTGAAATTGTAAAGTATTATAGGACACTATTTTGCATAAGCCTGTCATGGAGTAACAACCAAAAAAAAAAAAAGGATAATTTCTTAGGAAATCACTAAAAACAGACAGTTTAAATAGACAAATATTTGCAGAAAACTACCACAAAAGAGCTTTATCATAGGTTGAAAATAAACTAAAAGTAGAAATCTTGAAGCCTAGATGATTCTACAAGGGTACTCTATGAAATCTATAAAGCTTTGATAATTCCAATGCTACTTAAAATCCTAGAAAATATAGAAAATAAGAAATGTTTCAAATATTCAAGACTTATTTCTATTAAATAAGTATGATAGTGATACTAACACTTGACAAATATTGTCAACACACAAATCACAACACAGACTAGTATTACTTATGAATTTTGTTGTGGAAATCTTAAATATTGGAATTTAGTACTATATTTTAAGATGGAATTTATTCAAGAATACAAGCATAGCTCAATATTAGAAGATCCACTATACATTACTTATTTAAAAAATGAAGAGGAAAAACTGTACATAGAGGTCAACAAGACACTTGCAAGAAAAATGCCCATTCACGTTAAGAATACTCAATAAAATAAGAATTGGTGAACAGTTCCCTAACATGATAAATATATATGCCTCAGTTAAAACCCAACATAAGGAAATATTAAAATGAGAACATAATGATATGTTCCTCCAATATTTTTAATATTGTATTAGAGATTTTAGAAAAGACAAGATAAAGCAATTAGCAGAAACAAGTACTAGAAAGAGAGATGTAGACTTATCTCTATTTGCAAATGACGTGGTTAAACAGAGTCCACCAAAAAATTATATATACAATCTAACAGTTTGCTGTAGAAATAAATAAATGTCTGGAAGCTAATGTTCACCACTTTGAGCAAGTCTTATAATTGTGGGGATCAAATGTAACTTGTATTAATGGCATGATTTCTCAATAAATGTATACAATTTTTTCCCCTGATGTTTACATTTCTTTGGCAGACTCTGTTATCAGGTCCTGATCTAGATCCCCAATCTCCCAAATGAGTGTATGGTGGAGGTTTAAATAAAATGAGACAAGTTAATGATTTTAGGGCTCTAGGAGGGTCAAAACCCTTTAATTGAGCTTGAAACTCCAAGGGCTAAGACAAAGGCTTCTCTGAATCAGCCCACTTTTATTAGGACAAAAGGCAGGAAAAGTAAAGAAAGCACAGGTAATGAGCAGGACCTTGGGAGTCACTTCAAAGACTTCTCCAAGTAGTAAATTATGCCAATTTAGGAGAACTGTCCTATCTCCATTTGACATTTATGGTAGAATTGATTCTGCATGAGTGATTTCTACAGCTGCAGTCTCTGTCTTGTTAATTGGGGCTGGAGCCAAGGTGTCCTCAGCAGTTGCCTTATCTTGCCCTTTGAGGTATCTCTGGTCTCACAGGCCACTAAAGGTCTCAGCCAAGACCAGTGATTAACAGAGTTTCACTTACTTTGAATTAGCTCACATCGCTAGACAAGGGGCTGAGGCCTAGGACAGACTCACAGATAAACATAGAAAGCCAATTAGTAAAATTCAAATCCTTTCAAAGCCGCCTTGTAGTGGTCTCCAACACTATATTTAAAAGGCCCACAACAATCACTGGAAAGCTATAATAAAATATAAGAAAATGAAGAAAGGTCAGATAAATGTCATATAACAAATCATTAGGTTTTACATATACCACCAATAACCTGCAAAAATATATAATGAAAGAGAAGAAAAATAATAGCTATCCAACTACAAAAGCTAGCCATTAACTTAGAAATGTGCAAAATTCATGAAAAAAACACAAAACACAAAACACTTAATTTTTTCTTTAAGACACTTAAATAAAAATTCTTGCCTAATGTTGGAACTTAGGGCGCTGGGAAACCAAGCAATCCACTTGCCTCCCTGGTAAGCAGCTGTGGCTCAGGCAAGTGGCAGCCACCCCAGGGAAAGAACCAGCCATTGTCTCCTGAGATCCCGCCATGTTGGTACTTAAGGCCCTATGAAACCAACCAACCACTCACTTCCCTGGTGGGCAGCCATGAGCCTACCACCAGCATACAGGCTGAGAATCAAACATTCCACCCCCACCCCCTTTAGCAAAGAGGTCTGAGCATCTCTTGGGAGGTTGACCATATGTAATATAGCAAATAGAGGTATTTCCTTTTACCATCTCTTTGAAGGTAAATATTGTTGTCACTGTTTTGCTTTTTTCTAATTAATTGTATTGCTCTGTTCAACATTCTGTTTTGATAAGTTCTATAAGGTTCTGTATTTGGTTTGATTTTGCTATATCTGATTGAAAGAACAACTATTGTGAAGATAATGAGATATACTGTGTTACCTATTACTGTTGTCCCAGTAACATGTTGTGATGTTCTGTATAAATTTCTTTTTGTAAAATTTTTTTATTTAAGGACAAACAAAAGCATGTAAAGGGTAGAGATAATACACAATTTCAAAAAAAAGATAAAAAACAAGAAATCATTAGTTGATAAATTACATATTGTCCTCTTGGAAATAGTTGTTCAAGTTACAAAATTAAAACATACAAATTAGATAGTCAAACAGTGAGAGTGTAAACAGCTACACATGCATGAATCTCTACATGTATTTCTATCCTTTCTGTATTAGAGGGAAAGACAAAACATAGCATGACAAAACAAAACAAATTCCTATAAAAACATGAAACCAAAGAGTCGTATAAAACCACAGTACAAGGTGATCTACAATGGTTGCTATATTGTTTCTTATTATCTTCAATAGAATTGCCTATATCATTAGGCATAAATGAATATAG
>PVLA01007388.1:0-106019 GCA_004027455.1 Hydrochoerus hydrochaeris | reverse complement strand
TCAAGTGATGCTATTTTCCAATCTTTAATAAACTAGAAAGTAAAGTCTCAGACAAATAATGAGGAAGAAATGATATTTCTGCAAAGTTGACAGGCTTTATGTGATTTTGAAGTTGAACATGATATAATAATTCATAAAACTCCAAAGAAATTTCTTAATCCAATATTCAGGAATTAGCTATTCTTTATCATCTTCTAAATACAATAGACTAGAAATTTTGTTGGATTTCATTTGTGGATGCTGAGTTGAGTTGCAAATAAATTGACCCTCCAGTGGTAAAAGATGTAGTTCTATCAGGTCAGAGACAGCTGTCATGGATGATGGTAATGTGAACACATCTAGCATTGCTGAATTTTCAATTCTTTCCACAAATTTTCCATTGCATTTGGTACTTAAAAACCCTTATTTTCTAGAAAATATTTACTTACAATTTCTTGTTTCAAACAGGCTTGTATGGTTTAGGGATGAAAGGAAACTTCTATTAAATTTAGTTGCATAGAAATAAAAGCAATGTTGGATCTGTGGATTTAATATATTTTGTTGGAAAGATTATGCAGTTAGGGGGTATCTGAAGAAGAAAAAAAAAAGATTATGCAGTTAATCTTATGCTCTTATCCAGTCTGATTGTCTCTGACTTTTTGACATGAGGACATGTTCCACTGATATTCAGTGTACTTGTTCGTATCATTGGAGCTATAGATACCAATTTATCATATCATGTCTTTTAGGGTACAGTTATTTTCCTTTTTTGACTCTCTTTGTGCTAAAACATTTTGTGTACTAAATCATCATTTATTTTTCAAACGTGCTTGAGTTACTTTCATCTTAGCATCACTATGAATCATAATATTCAACTTTATTAAATCTCCTTCTGACTAGTAAGACTAAATAAGGTACAGTAATTCTCTTAATGAATAGTTCCACTTCTTAATTCTTCATTCAGACATCAGTATGTTATATTTTATATCTCTATATGGAATAAACACAATAGTTAAATACTTAGCTCAAATAGATACCCACACAAACAGATGGAATGTAAAAGAATAGAAAGATAGATCATGAAAACAGTAGTCATAACTATACTAAATAGATGTATTAGTATCAATCAAAATAGACTTTTAAAAAAACAAATTTATTGACCTAGAGTGATATCCATACACAGTATCTTTTTATGATATGAATGTATTTTACTATTTTTATTACTCCTCATTTCTTATCATGAATATGAGTTACTTTGTTCTATAATTTCTGTTTTCTTGAAAGGACTTTGGTATTATTTGGGGGTAACTTTGCAAAATACCACATCCTTTCAATTTGACTTAAATAATGATGATTTAATTTGCCTTCACTTTGAAACACAGTGTTTCTGAACACATATTAATGAACTTCCTGTCAGACAACAGATTTTCACACTGAACTTTGCACGTATAATTTCAGTATCCTTTGGACTTCCTTATTTTTGTTGAAAAGTCAGTATTATCTCTGAAATAATATTTTGGGTTAATCTTATTTGAAAATAGTTTCTAATATATTTTTGAAATTCTACAATGTGACACAAAGTGTAACATGCACTTTTAGTATACATTATGGCCTGTTCCTTATGAAATCTTATTGTTTCCAAAATTATTTTGATCATTCCAGTATACAAATGGAGAAACAATTCAAATAAATATGTTTTAATTTGCAGAAAACTCAACTAACAGTGAGGATCACACTTAAATTTCATCTCTATCTCTGAAACTTTTCTTATTCATACAAGAATTGATTAAAAAGCTTCCTGTGAGCCACCAGTGCAGGCAGGGACATGCAGCCAGATGTGATCCAGATACCCACAGGCTGCCATTGGAGACCTTGCTTCTTTTGGGCAGCACAGTTATTTATTTATTTTTTATTAATTATAGTTGTCTTAGAAGTTGAATCTCTGTAGAATATTAACAAATAATAGGTAATGTTAGGTTGTAAAGTTTTCCAGAGAAAATATGAGATTAAAAACAGCATAACACATTATCATGACACCCATAATGACACCATTATAGTAGAAATATTAGAACTTTTTGTTACCTCTGAAACACATTTAAATTTTATTAGTTATAAAATAACTTTTAGTCAGTTATCTTTATCTCGTTACAGGTTCCTCAACACAACAGAAACTTTTACCTATTTTGTTATCTTTTAACCAATTTTCATTACCAGAGCAATATTTAAGTAGAATGTATGTCTCATATTATTAATGTCCAATGCCTAAACATTGTAGCAACATTTCTCTACTTTTTAAGGTGTGGGAATATCAAACTATCATAACACAATTGTATAACCATCACATAAAACATAAGCCTGAAAAAAGTCCAACATCATGAACAAATGTAGTTTGGAGGTCACCAGTGTGACAAGATGTTTTTTTGCAGGACTGCATCTTGGAAAGATATACACTTTTGGAAAAACACAAATTTTTTTAAATTTAATATGAGGTTAGTATTAATTAACATCACAGTGATATATAAATCTTCACATATATTTACTGAGTTTTTACTCTTTAGGCAAAATCTAGCTTTGTAAAATAGGTTTATATAGAATTTTTATTGAATAGAATTTTATTGAATATAATAAATTCTTTTATTGAATAGAATTCTGTATTGACAATAACTAAGTGACATCTTCAGAACTTTATAAAATTTAGGAAACAATATTACTGACTACACATAGGCTTATTATGCAGTATCTCATTATATATACATTATAATTAATATATAATGTATTATTTATAATTTATAACTATAAATACATTATATATTATGAATGTATCTCATTTATACAATAACAAAATGCTTATTTAATCAAAGCCAAAGTAGATCAAGCTTTACATGGAGGATCAAGTTTAAAGAGATGGTAAAATATTTAATCATTTTATTTAACCTTTAGATGTATGTTGTATGAAAGAGAGCACTATTTGTTACTTTATATGTACTAAATTTATGTAGCCTTAACTTCATATAAACTTAACCTTAATGCTTAGCTCCACAGTATCTTGTGTTTTCTCCTATGTATCTATAGTACCAGATATACAGGTCGAGTAATAAACTACAATAACTGTTCATTCAACCAATCATAAACTGATTATTGAAAACATTCTAAAAGCCAGCATTTAAATGATCTTTAATGCCTAAAATAATTTTTTAGTAGCCAAAATCCCAATAATGAAATTCACAAGCAGCTATCTTAGTAAAATAGAGAACCTTTGCTTTTTAAAAAAATCTAGTTTTTTAAATTAAACCAAGAACATCACAGGGCAGTCCAGAAACACTCTTGCTTATACCTTTGGATAAAAAAAGACAGGGCCACGGTTTTCCACAGGTAGCCAGTCTTTAAATGTAGAGAATTAGAGCAGTCTGAGTAATACCTTCAGAAGCAGATGAACTAGGATAATGTTCCCAGTTTTGTTACAGAAAAATCATTAAACCTATTTTTTTCTAGATTATTAAACATATGCTAGGTCACTTTCAATTAATAGAATACAAATCAAGTGAGGAAAAGGTTATGGATTTGCATCTAAATTATGGACTCTTAACTCCAGAGGAAAAGAGTAAGTTACTCTACAGAAGAAAAACTACAGGCCTGAAATTAATTAAAATGTGTCATTATTTGAAAATTTAGAAGTGGAAAAAGTGTTGGAGAAGACAAATATAGAATCTAATAGAAATAATCATCCTAGTTCTGACAAAGTGGCTGGAAATTATAGACAGACCCTGGGAAAGAAACGTTAGCTTTGGATGGAAAAATGAGCAATTACCAAAACATTGAAAAGTCATCAAAGGTATCAAAAAATTAAAAAGGAGAGGAGGAAAGAATCCCAGAAAAGAGAGACTTGTGAGAAGTACTGAATAGTGTAGGAAACCATGTAAGTGGGATAGAAGTATGCATTTCAGTCATTGAATTATCATGCCAGTAATGTCGGGGAAAGGTTCAATGCATATTAACATATTTAAAAACTTTCCAGAAAACAATAAGCAAGAAATATGGAAACAGGAATCATTGCTGACCCTAAATGGACTTAGTTGTAAAGGGAATAAGTAAGAGAATGACAGAAGTAAGAAAGACTTATATGAGAGCATTTTAGTCGATACTTGTTCATGCTGCAGGAAAATGAAAACATTTTTATATTGATTCAAAAGAAACTGATAACAAAAATAGATTAGAAAGAGTGGCTGAGACCATTGACCAATGAGTAGGCTTTACAGAGGAAATGGGAGGGAAGAAGAATGAGATCATTTATGAAATAGTTTGATGTGCACAAAATCCTACAGAGGGATAAGAATAGCATCTAATGTTCCCCTGAGACAAGAAGAGTGAGCAGACACCTCAGCATTTTGGTGCTTTGACTTCTTGAGGAGAGTAGTAGAGATGAAAGCAGTAGGTGAGGGAATACCAACTTCTAAGGGGGCATAAATCTATCTTTGTCATTTCCAGGTGATTTTTCTCCTGTCCTGTACAGATGTTTGCACTCATTTTATGTTAGCATAATACCGTCTTTATGTTCCTGGCTCATATGTCCGTCAACACCTCGTCAAATCAGTGGTTTATCTTTTCCGTGGCTGTGGAATCATTGTGGGAATGAACAAAATCAGTGTCACGTTCAGCAAGGTAGTTAAAATTGCTCTGTCAGAGAGGAACAGCTAAGAAGGAACCATCTTAGTTCTAACAAGGAACTAAGAAGGAACAATGGCCACCTGAGCAGAGCTACAGGTGGAGGGGATGAAGAGCAATTGGAAAGTTCAGAGGAAAATCAGAATTTCACAGAAGTGTGGTTGCTTAGAGAAAATTTGCATTACGTTTAATATTTCACCTTTGTTTTTAAATGTTAAATTTCTCTCCCTGTGGTTTTGGGTTTAAGAAACAGAGGTGATAGTTACTATGTAGAACGTTTTTATTTGGGATAGCAAACATGATATATTTGATTGCAGTTAGAGTGGTCTAACCCTTCTCGTGTGCTAAAATCTACTGAATCTTACATTTGAAGTTTGTGCATTGTGTTATATTCAAAGTTTTGGATTAATGAAGTTGTTGCATAATTTAAAATATTCTCTCCCTATTATTTTAGTATAAAAAAGGTACAGAACTTCAGAATATTAAATATGCACAATAGATTTTTGTTGATATAATATTCTCCCCTTCTTGTGCATTTTCACCAATGTGCTGCTTTTATTCCATTTCTTTAGCTTTAGGTAGGAACGACCTCTCTGCGGACGGGCAGCGCAGAGGCTTGATGCTGTGGTCGCACCTGCTGAGGGAGCATCTGGATTTGTTTACCACACAGATGCCTCACTTAAAAGTATTCTCTCAGTCCTCTTGGCTGGCTGATGCATGATTATACCAAAAATAAATGTTTCTTAGTTGACAGTGAGAAAATTAAAAGAAAAATCCTGATATACTGTGATTAACTTTGAGAAAAAAGTTGTGTGTGGGGTGGTCTAAGGTGCCAGAACAGGTGTGTCTTTTTTCAGTAGGTAAGAAAAAGTGATAGCATGAAATGTTTTACAAAAAAAGACAAATTGTGTTATCCATGGATGGGATCATTTTTGTACTTTGACTTATAGTTTTTAAATGAATTTCTGGATTCAGAGGATTGTTTGTAAGTGCAAATGGTAAATAATTTCTACTTCAGGTGCCCTATGTGAAAACTGAGAGATAATGTCCTGAAACACAATTTTTTTAAGAGTAGGAAGAATTTATTGAGAGAAAGAAAGCTTCTGTCTGAGATGGACAGAAGGGGGCCAAGAAAGTAGGTTGCCCACCAAAAAGAATTAACACAAAGCCCAGCATTTTCAATTCTAAGTATTCAAAAACAGGGAAATAAAAATATATCCATTGAAAATCTTTTGTATACATAGCAGCAATATTCGTGGAACCTCCAAAATCCGAACAGTTCAGTGTATGTGAAATGATAAATGCATGAATAAAATGTTATGTATATATACAACTGAATATCGATTGTCTTTAAAAAGAAATAGTACAATTTAGGTAAATACTAGAATTATTATGGTAAGTCAAAGAAGCCAGTCCCAAAAGGGAAACATAGTTTGATTCTGTTTTATGACATGTCCAGGATAAGCAAATCCAGAGTAACAGAAAGATTAGATAGAGGTCCCATTCAACTCAGCTATCCTCATTCTGGATAATTTCCCAGAAGAATTAAGAACTTCATACCACAGTGATATATGTGTACCCATATACAGCATAGCCAGATCTCGAAAACAACCCAAATGCTCATCAAACAAGAAATTGATAATAAAAAAAGATGCAGTATTTTTATACAGTGGAGTACTACTCAGCTATAAAGGATAAACTTGAGGCTTTTATAGGTAAATGGATGCAACTTAAGACCATACTTATCAGTGAAATAAACTAGGCTCACATATATAAATACCATATTGTCTCCCTAGTGTAAGAAATTGAAAAAGTAAATAAGATCCAAATTGTACAATAGATATCATGAAAGGGCAAGAAACTGCTCAAAATAAAGAACTGGGATGGAGAAAGGAGAAAAGATGAAGAAAAAGAAAATATATATATATATATATATATATATATACACACATATATATGTATATAGGTGTGTGTGTGTCTACAAAAGATTGCTAAGACAAATGTACTATTAATTTCCATTAGTGCATTAAAAAGAATGGTTTGTACTCATATTGTTTGATCAGTTTTTCATGCCTATTTCTTGTAACCTGAGCAACTACATTGTTGATAACTGTACTCAATAATTAACCATTGTTAACCTTCTATTATCTTGTTTTGAAACTCTGTATCACTATTTTTGTTTTTCTCTTTAAAAAGAAAAAAAAAATAAAAATATGTATCACAAACATGAGCTAATATAAGTATTTTAAAAACATAAAGTATTTTCTATGTAGTAGAGCAAAAAACCAAAAACGTTTGCTTTGTTTTACTTACTCAAATTTTAGAATAAAATATTTTAGCTTTTAGTGTCTGAGATGCAATAATTTCTAGCTGACATTTTCAAAAGATCATTTAATCTCTCTTTACTAATCATGAGGCAAAATAAAGTTTTCTACTTCACAGTGTTGTTCTAAGGATCTAATAAACAAATATGGCAGTATGGAATGAAATTTAAATATTCCCTAAAATGTTCTATTTTGATTATTATAGTGCAAATGTAGATGAACATGATAAATTGTGAAATACTTGGGTATAATCAATATGTGTACATATAAAGAAATTATATGTTATTCACATCTTTTATGTCATCATATGAATGTCAAAATTCTATTGAGCTATATTTTAATGAAGATGTTCTTAAATTAAATATTTTCAAGAACTCTTAATGGATCACTTGTTATTACACTTTGTAATTTGCACTTTTTCTCATCACTGGTCTTTACAAATACTAGCATACTAATTCTGAGAAAGAGAGAGTCAAAAAATTATTCTAATAAAGCATGTACAATGTATTTAAAAGTGTTTTACATAATTAGCATATTTGTCATACACGTTTTACATATTTTAGTCTATTAGTCTGATTATTAATCTGTGTGTATGATAATTAATTTCATAAGGGTTTATAAAATAAATGAATACTATACTGACAAATTAAAGGGGAAGTTGCAGGAAGAGGGAAAATACTGAGATATTTTATGTACATATACCAGTTCCCTACAACAAATGTAATCACTGTGTACTCCAAGCATGTAAAAATGAAAATTAAAAACACTGTGATATTGAAGAATATTTAACAGAACACCTCACAAAGAATTCTTTCCCAAATCACCTCAACAGCAGGTAATTTTAGAAAAAAAAGGCAGAAACATTTAAGTGATCCACGTTTCTGAAAGAAAACTATAGTAACTTTCATGTTATCAGAAAATAGTCTGGTTAAATTTACAGTTGTTCATATGTCATTCTTGGTTGAAAGCTTATGACAGTAACTTGCTGGTGCTTAGATCCTTCTGATTATCCATTAAGAGTTTAGGACAGGTGATTTTCCATAATTTAAAAGAATGCTTCAGTTAAGGAATATTTAATTCTGGAAATTCCTCTGAAATATTTCAAAACTTATTGTGATGAATGGTATGTTTTGGTCATTTTTTGAGATTTTAATTTACTTATGGAATAAAATTTATCATTCTCAAAGGTATTAATTTGTGTGCATATTTTCAATTTCTTCTTAGCTCTCAGATAACCCAAAAGTCAAGATCAAACTCAATATCCAAGCTTTACTATTTCCTGCCCTTCAGTTTCTTGAGAGTGAAGCACTATCATATCAAGAATATTCATGTATGCCATATATGAACAAGTCAGTCATGGCCAGACTTGTAAATGACTACTATACAATGGACATATCTCTTGAAAAATCCATATTTTCCAAATTACATGTACCTGCAGAATCCAATTATCTCTTTAAATTCATTAATTGGAGTTCCTTCTCCTTGAAATGTTTAAAAAGGACATATTTATAAAAATCCAACTTGTGGTAGTTCTGAGCTATCTAAAAAATATCCTGGCTTCCTAGATGTCAGAGCATCCCTTCTTTTTTTTTGCATTTAAAAAAATTTATTTAAAGAGAACAAAGCAAAAGAAAAAGGGTAGCAACAATACAGAATTCTAAAAGAAAAAAAAGAGAAAAAACACTAAGAAATCACTATTTGATAAATTACATACTGTCATCCTGAATGTTATTTTTCAAGTTACAAAATTAATGGATACATAGTAGACATTCAAACAGAGAGACTGCAAACAGTTCTGCTCAAAGATCCAACAAAGATTCAGCAATATGGTCATCTACTTTACACACTCAAACATATATACAGTTATATCCCTTAGAGTCCTTTCTTTTCCTCTCTTTTTTACAATAGCAACTAGACATTTTGGGTTTTATTACTCTTATAGTTCTTATCACTTTTTACACTAGAGACACAATGTGATATTTATAAATATGATTCTTATTTATTTCACTAAAGAGGATAGTCTCAAGTTGTGTCCATTTAACTATGAAGGACTCAAAATCATCCTTTTTATAGCTGAGTAATATTCCATTGTATAAAAATGCCACATCTTTTTCATCCACTCTGCAGTAGATGGGCATTTTGGTTGTTTCCAGGATTTAGCTACCACAAATTGTGCAGCTACGAACATGGGTGCACATATATCACAGTGATGTGAACTTTTCAGTTCTTTGGGGAAAATACCCAGGAGGGGGATAGCTGGATTGAATGGAACTTCCAATCCTAGTCTTCTGAGAATTCTCCACATGGATATCCATAGCGGTTTCACCAGTCTACATTTCCACCAACAGTGGAGCAGTGTTCCTTTTTCCCCGCAGCCTCACCAACATTTGTTATCAGTTGATTTCTTGATGGCAGCTATTCTTTCTGGAGTGAGGTGAAATCTCAATGCTGTTTTAATTTGCATTTCTTGAATGACCAGTGATGGTGAACATTTCTTCATGTATTTATTTGCCATTTGTATATCTTTCTCTGAGAACTGTGTGTTCATCTCAGATGCCTATTTTTGGAGAGGGTCTTTGAATTTGGGGAGCTTAATGTTTTTCAGTTCTTTATATGTTCTGGACATAAGTCCTTTTTCAGAGGTGTTGCTGGTTAAAATTCTTTCCCATCTGTGGGTTTTCTTTTCACTCTTTTGGTGATTTCCTTTGAAGTGCAGAAACTTTTCAATAATACGAGATCTCAATTATTGATTCTTTGAAGTGTTTGTTGTGCAGTTTGTGATTTGTTCATGAATTCTCTGCCTACCCCTATGTCTCCAATACTTCTACCTACCTTGTCTTCCAGTAGATTCAGTGTTTCTGTTTTAATATTGAGGTCTTTGATCCATTTAGACTTTAGTTTTGTGCATGGTGATAGGCATGGATCTAGTTTCAGACTTTGGCATGTAGAGAGCCAATTTTTCCAACACCATTTATTAAAGAGACTATCCTTCTTCCAGTGGACAGATTTAGCCCCTTTGTCAAATATCAAGTGGCTGAGGGTCTTTGTAGTTGTGCTTGCATCTTCTAATCTGTTCCATTGATCCTCAGGTCTGTTTCTTTGCCAGCACCAAGCTGATTTTATCACTGTGGCCTTATAGTACTGTTTCAAGTCAGGAATTGAGATGCCTCCTGCCTTGCCTTTGTTGCCCAAAATTGCCTTTGCTATTCTAGGTTTCTTCTGTTTTCAAATGAATTTTAGGAGTGTTTTCTCTAGATCTGTGAGATATGTCAATGGCATTTTGATTGAAATTGTGTTAAATCTGTATAACAGTTTGGGTTATTTTCACAATGTTGTACAATGTTGGTTCTTCCTAGCCAAGAGCAAGGAATATCCTTCCATTTTCTAATATCCTCTTCAATCTCCTTTTTCAGTGTAGTAGAATTTTCAGCATATAGGTCTTTTACATTTTTAGTTAGGTCGATCCCTAAGTATTTCATTTTTTTAGATGTTATTATAAAGGGCAATATTTCCATAATTTCTCTCTTAGTGAGTTTTTGTTTGTGTACAGGAATGCTATTGATTTTTGAGCACTGACTTTGTATACAGCTACATTGCTGAACTTGTTTATTACCTCTAGTAGTCTTTTAATGGAGTTTTTTAGGTCTTCTAGATAGAGTATCATGTCTTCTGCAAATAATGATAGTTTACCTTCTTCCTTTCATGTCTTTATTCCTTTTATTTCTCTCTCTTGTCTGATTGCCCTGGCTAGTGTTTCCAGAACTATGTTGAAAAGGAGTGGTGAGAGTGGACATCCTTGTCTTGTTCTTGATTTTAAAGTGAAAGCTTTCAGTTTTTGTCCATTTAGTATAATGTTGGCTGTTGGTTTGTCTTAGATGGCCTTTATAAGGTTGAGGTAGACACCATATATTCTGAGTTTCTGAAGGGTTTTTATCATGAACGTGTGTTGGACTTTGTCAAAAGCTTTTTCTGCATCTATTGTGATGACCATGTGGTTTTCGTTTTTGGCTCTGTTGAAGAGCATCCCTTGTGCTGGCAGATGACAGAAAGTTGTGTGATTTACCCCTTACTTAAGTCCTTGTCAACATGATATCATCAGAGATGATGGAGTTATGTATGTCACCAGACCTCGAAACACTGGAGTTCAAGTGACACATAACCTTGTGGAGGATGGTTTCCATGGATCTCTTGTATTTCTTCAACTTAAAATAACCTTTAGAGCTTTTCATCAGTACTGTAATAGGATAAGAGAAAATTTATAATAAAATAGACATCATTGTATATTTTTAAATTATGCCAAAGTTCAAATCCTCAAAAAAATCCACGTGGTAGAAATCAGCTTCAGAAAGGCCCATTGAATGACCATATAAAATATAGGAATTTTAAGTTTCCTTTTTTCTTCTTTCTTATACTTCATTTACTTATCCAATATTCACATTGTAAATATGCTGTCTGACACCTTCCTTCATCTACTGTAAATCTTACTTTTGTGTCTTGCTTTTTGAGTACTTTTTTGTGTTCTTACTCTTAACAATTGCAGGAACAGAAATGTAAAAAAATACTGTCTACCTAAAGACTATCAACATTTTTATCAAGACACATTTATGGTTGTAAGTATGCTTTAACACTAGTGTGACTTGATTCCCAAGTTTTTCCAAAAGTATTCTCTCCAGTGCAATGTCAGTTTATTATATCTGTAAATTTCTGCTCATGGAAATGTCACTAAAACCCCAGTAACAAGTGTCACACTATTCGATATAATGATCACTGTGGCACTTTGACGAATTAGAAGTTTTGTGTTTGGGAAAAAGAGCAAGTCTGAAATTCATTAAAAACCTGAAGATGGAAAAAGACTTAATAATAGACTTCATAGACTTCAGAAATCAATGTAGTTGAACTGCCATTGAAATTTCAGAGAAATTTACTCTGTGTAAAGCCCATTTAGAACCTGAAGAGAAGGCAAGATATTATGTATTGTGTTTTAGGATCAAACAACATATTTATAATGACCATAAACAATCTTATGCATCAAAATCACACAGAAACCCATCAACAGGAAACATCACTTAGTGGAATAACTGTATACACGTGGTTATAATTATTCTTTATTGTTAGTATCTGATGTTACGTCATCTTTATTCTGTTTTTGAGCATCGTGTAAGGTAGAGATCTAACAATGGGAAAGAGCTAGCTTTAAAGGTACTCTATTTCATCAAAAATATTAACAATTCAAGATGTTCCTCACCCAATAAACACATTATACTGCCATATCTAGGATCATATTCTAAGTCATTTTTCAAAATGAAAATTTTGTAACTGGGAAAATAACAATCTTATACTAAGAAATAGGTCAATAATAAGCACATAGCAGAACAAAACACGTATCTATCAATACTTTGTTAAATAACTATTATGAGATAAGTATTCCCTTGATAAATAAGCCTGATGAAACTTGACCATAAATGTAATGGGTGGGCATAAATGTTGTGTACATGGTCTCAATTTGATTTTTTTCTTTACTGGGAACAAACCTAAAATTGGGCTTATTGCTTTCAAATAAATTCTTAAATTAATTCATGGCTGGTGTTTGACATTGTTGCTTCTTATCTCTCTTCAAGGGTAAGGAAATTCAATACTTACGTGGACACTGAGAAGCAAACACCTTGTTGATCAGAAATGTAGGTGATTATTATGGTTCATACATTGTGTCAACTTGAGAAGTTGAGAAGTTTGACTAAGAGGCTCAGCAGGGAGCCAGGATTCTTTGTAAATATTCTCATCCTTCTAATAGGAGGGCACAGAGATTTTATGAGTGGCACATCTGCCCTGGGGGACATGGGGTATAGCTTGCATACAATATAAGAGAGGAAAAAAGTCTTGTGCTTGCCCTTTTGCTCTGGCTGCTTTTGCTGTGTGCTGCCTTGAAGTGCTGTCCCAGTGCCATGCCACTCTGCCTTGGAGCCAGCTGATTATGGACTGAAACCTCCACAAACAGTAAGCTAAATAAACCTTTCCTTCCTTCACTTTTGGTGCCTGGTATTTTGTCCAAGCAATGAGAGAAAAGTAACCAAAACAGTGATTAACTCTCATCTTTAATGAGTTATTACATTAAATATTTTTCACAGTTATTATGCCTAGTGGACTATACCAGGATTCACTCCTAGTTGGGGAGCCAAAGCAAGAGGATTGCAAATTCACACCCAAAACATGCAACTCTGTGAGACACTGTCTCACAATAAGAAATAAAAACCATCTTGTATGGCACCAGTAGGATAAATCTCCTGGAAAACACACACACACACACACACAAAGTCATGTTATTGAAGTTTATGTATCTAATATTTCAAAAGTTTGAACTGTTTATGAGAGTGTTAACATTTTAAAGTTAGTATAATATTTTATGAACTTTATTAGCAGTTACAAAAGTTTCAAATAATGGCAAAATTTTCCGAAGTGAAACTCCATACATTCCAAACACTGAACAATTCGACTTTCAGATATTTTCTCAAAACAAATTAAAACACAGTTCAACAAAAACTGACGGTTAAACTCATTTTAGCTGTACGGACATCAAGAGTTGAAGGAGGTTTTGCTATTGTTGTTTTTGTTGTTGGTGGTGGTGTGTTTCTTTCTCTTTAACTTAAAATCACTGAAAAGTATTTTAGGACCTGTTTATATTTTTACTTAAACCACAAGACCTGGTGGTGAGATGGGCTTTGCTTCGGTCTGCTTTTGCAGAAGATTCCCACTCTACAGTGTTGCTTAAATGTGGCAAATTAATGTCTGGTAAAATCCAGATACAGCCAGTTAGCATTTTTGTTGATCAAATTCTGTTATTTGCTCTATTGGTTTGGCACATTTTTGGCACGTGTCTATGCCCATACATTTCCTTTAATCCAAGCTTTCATTTTTGATTGATTCATAGAGACTTTAAGTATTACTTTTGAAAGCAACAAGAAACAGAAGAGTGGCAGTCAAAGATTTTCATGTCTTTTTGTCTCCTTCCTGCTTGTCTGCTGTTCAAAGACAGATGTCACAGGGTGAGGAAGATGGTGTGGCTAACACTGCAGGCACCACGGAGCTTTGCTTCTGGTCTGAAAACTGTCACAACTGCCTTTCTCATCAGACATTCCGAGGTGTTCATCGTAATGCAGAGAATGTGCTAAAGCTCCTGTGAAACTTTTCCTTGGGACAGTGTTTTTTTTTTAATGTCACTGTGGAAAACAATATCTTTTCTAAATGTATCAGCTGAAGTGGTTAATATATTTAGCTTTTCCTGCAAAATAATTGATTTTATTTCAAAATGCTCCTTGTTCAGAAGCACTTGCAGGTAGGAGGTAAAATTTGGATGATACCATCACCCACTCAGATGATTCATTCATATTATCTCCTAAATTTTAAGAAACTCAAAATCAATAGCAGTAATCTGTAATCACTGCACCAGGAACAGTCGCCACTCAGGAACCTGTGGAGAATTTAAGTGCTTGAATCCCAAACCAGACTTCTAGAGCCTTGCTTTGGAGCTAATTGTTAAGTATATGATAAATGTTCTCGGTGATGCTAATGAAGGGTTGACTGCTACAGTTCTGTTTCTTAAGTTGCTTTCAAAAGTAATACTTTAAAAAGTCTCTATGAATAAATAAACATGAAAAAATGTTCAACATCATGAGTCATTCAAGAGATGTACGTTAAAATAACACGAGATTCCACCTCGCCCCAGAATTAATGGCTATTATCAAGAAATCAACCAAATACAAATTCTGAAGAGGCTTTGAGAAAAAAGGAAACCTTATCCACTGTTGGTGGGAGTAGAGACCAGTGCAACCACTGTGGAAATCAGTGTAGAGATTCCTCAAAAATATAGGATTGGAGGTCCTATTCAACCCAGCTATTCCCCTGGAAGAATTAAAAACATTGTACCACAGTGATATATAGGCACCCATGTTTATAGCAGTACCGTTTGCTACAGTAGATCTTGGAATGTCCATTGATTGAAGAATGGATTGAAAAGATGTATTTTTATACAGTGGAATACTACTCAGCCATAAAGAAAGATAAACTTAAGACTTTTTTAGGTAAATGGATGCAAATAGAGACCATACTCATAAGTGAAATAAGACTCACATGTGTAAACATCACATTGTTTCCCTAGTGTGAGAACCTGAAAGAAATTATATGTATATTATATATAATAGTTAATATAGTTATTCCAATGAATTCTCTGATTTCAGTGAAAGAAAGATTTATGCTAATATGGTTCAAAGAATTAAATATGAATATCTTGTACTCTGAGTAACTAATTTAAAGTTAACAGTGCATGATGTGTTAATCATTGTTACCTCTAATTATCATGTTTTGAAATTCTGTTTTATTGTTTTTCTCTTTAAAAAAAGAATTTTCTCACCAGCAAAATAACAGTGAAGAAGCTGATCAGTATTTTTGAATACAGAAGATGTATTCTAATTATATTATAGATATGCATGCTTATTTGCATTATTGTGACCATTTAAATATAAACATAAATTGGGCATAATTTAGATGAAAACCTTACAAGCTCCAGGCTAGGAAGCCCACATATTAAAGGGAGTCTATCAGCAACAATGTTTATGAATCCATAAACCCCACGATGTTATTATCTATAGTACACTAGCCAGTAAAATTAAGATTCATTGCTCAAATTATTTTCAAAATTTAAATTGTCTTAAAAAAGAATATTCACTTGATTTAAATTGAGCTACCAGCACAAGGCAGCGCACCACAAAATAAATATTGACTTTTCTCTATGATTTTTGGAGCCCAACTTCTTAGGACTCCAAACAAAAAGCAAACCAATTTAAAGTCATAAGACACGTGAAGTCTAAAATTATGCTACATCAACATGATGGAAATTATTGTTTAGTTTGTTAGCTTAATAATGGTAATCTGTAGGACTCTTTGATAAGGTCTGAAAAAGGGATGTCATGGGGAAAACAAAACCAAACACAAGATGTATTTTTAACACCAAGATACTGAATGAAGCATTCCTGACTATTTTAAGGAAATACCCTTCACAAGTACCATAGGTTTCTCAGTGAAAACTTCATGGTAGGACTCCTTCATGTTTCACACTTCATAATAGTTAAGTCACAAAAGTTGCAGTTAAAAGTGAATGTATTAAACACGAACAAGAAATTTATCCAGAGAGTGCTTGCTGATCAAGTTCAGAATGACCATACTCGGAAGGAAAATTTGGTTCAAAGTATTTGAATTAGTCAGCTGGAATTAACTCCAAAGAGAAGGAAATAATTTCAAGTGAAGAATAAAATCTATTACACTTTAACAAATGTTTATTCAATCTATGAATTACTAAATTTTTCACCTAATATAGTAACGACTACAAAATTGTGTCTATTATAAAAAGTTCAAAATTCACAGACAGTGGAAGCACTCTTAAAAAATTCAAAAACTGTCAAGCAATTTTTAATCATATGAGCCAATACAATTAGGTATAAAATTAATTACTTCATTATTTTTACTTGCTTGATCTGATTCAGTTTTATTTGGTTTGATAATGTAAGTTTAACCTTATGGTAACACTATTACAACAATAATTAATGCTTATAATTTTGATTAAACTTATCACTAATTAAAACTTTTTGTTATAAAATCTGTCCTATTTGGGAAATAAAATATTCAATCTGAGAATAGTGATTATTATAATAGAGATAAGGAAGAAGTGTGGGTAAAAGAAGCTGAATCAAAGATTGTTTGCATTGTATCTGGAGAAATACCACAATGAATCTTGTAAGTTTTATAAGTATACATTTTAATAAGAATGATTAGTTAAAATACAAATTTAAGATTTTTCCTTTGAAGTATTCCATAGAGTGAAAGGCAATTGTAACGGGTGTGGGAGTCTTTCTGTCGTGTAAGTGGGTGTCAGAGAATTCTCTGCTTATCATCCACTGCCTCACCATCACTCGAGACACACTTGGAAAAGTTAGCAAGAACCCTTGTTAAAATGAATGCCAGGATGGATAATTATTTAGACTCTTAAACTTTAAGGTATTTCATGAAAAAAAAATACATATCAAGTTATTACCTAGTTCTAAGATGATTCAGAACAGCATATCATTTATCCCCAAGATGGAAGTGGAGTCTGCTCAAAACCTTGTAGGTTTCATACCCCAAAGACCACAAATGGTCATCATTCCTCCCTCCTGATATGCTGGCCTCTCATCCTGTATGCTCCCAGTTAATTGGCTGTGAAATGTATACCAATGTTGTATTAGGCTAAAGGCAACTTACTGCTGTATTAGAACTATGATACCGTTCACCAAAAATTTAAAACTTGTAGCACTCTGATTTTTTTCATATTTATATACCAATTGCAGTTCATGACTGAGGTGCAGTGTAAAGGATGAAAGATTACTGAGTTAATGTCCAGTTTAATGTCCAAGAAGGCCCCAAGCAGCTGCCTTAACTGAAACCCCAGAGTGTGAGAGAGTCAGAATAAACTAGCCCCAATTTGAAGCTTCTGTGACTTTTTATTAATAGGTCCAGAAAGCAAGGATAAAGGACAAAATAAGGACATTGGTGAAAGAATTCATGCAGGGCACAGGGAAAAGATAGGGTGGTCTGTTACATGACTGAAGTTTTGGCCAATCTAAATAATTAATCAGTGTATGGGGAGGACTGGGACTAGGGCATATATTTTTTAAGGCTATGTGTTTTAATCCTACTTGGATTTGTTGCCCTGTGGATTATCTTCTAATCTTTAATCATGCATTCTGGGAGGTTTTGGGATTGTGGCTACAAATGTCACTTTTTCTCTGTATATTAATCTCACAGGTAACTGGCCAACACCACCAAAATTGCAACCAATAGTACCTTAAAATCAGACCTGTGTTTAGTTTGTTTATTCCTCAATTTTCTCAAACATTAAGCAGTGAAAGTCTATTTTTGTATGTATCCAAATCCTGCCACTGATCAACCTATCATGTCATTTCTAAAAATGCGTAAAAAGTCTTTATTTATGTATTTATTTTGAGACAGTCTTTCCATGTATTGCAGGCAGGTCTTGAACTTGCTTATGTAGCCCAGACTTAAACTCACAGTGACTCACTTGCCTCAGCTTTCTGAGTACTGGAATTACAGGCATGTACCACCATGTCTGGCACACAACAGGTTTTGGAAAAGCTCTTTGTGGAAACCACTTCAGGACTTGGTCTAACACTATCTGGCTAAATAGTGTCCAGCTCTTTCTCCATCTTGACTCAGAGCAATACCTTGTCTTTTCCTTTTCCACTAACATCTAATAAAGATGTCAGTACTAATGCAGTGAATCTGTATAGAAAATAAGTTGATCTTTGAGACATCAGTTTTTCATTTTATTATTTTATGTACTGAATGCTTACTAAAACATCTTTACCACCAAATTACTTTCCTGTCAATTCTTTCCATTTATGAACTAATGAGATTAGTTGCTTAATCTGTTCTTACTTGAGTTCACAATGTTCAGAGAGTAGATTGCTAAAGTGTTTGTCATAGTTCTATATTCTGTCTATTATCTTATAAATTTTGTTTTATATAAAATTAAAATATATTATCAATCCAAGTATAAAGTGACAACTCTACAATATTTACTCTAATTTTGAATTCAAAAAATCTATGATTTAACCTACTTGTTATTTTACACAAATTTTCACTCAATATCGAGTACTGCACAAGCACAAAAAACTTAAATATATTAGCAAAATAAAAGTCATGTTACCTTTCATATATGTAACTTAAAGACTTAAAATGAACTGTAGTGAACAATTTTATAGGATGAATCAATACATAATAAATAAATTTTAAGACACATTTCTATAAAATTTAGTTTTCTTTAAAACATATTTCTCTAAAATTTAGCTTTGATGTAGACATTTTATTTTTTAATGGTTTTTTTTTGTCCTAGGGATCAAATGCAGGAACTTGCATTTGTCAGGCAGATACTTATGCCACTGAGCTATATCCTAACCTCTAGACATTTTAATATGAAAATTTACCTTTCTGAAATGGAATGATTCCTCAGATCAGAGATTATACTTAAGTTTGAAATGAAATTTATGAACAGTTAATTTCAGGTGTACTTTCGATTTTGAAAATTTCATGTACTAACTCAAGGAAAATAATAGGGTGATATTAGATGTTTAATTTAAAAAAATTAAATCCATAAACTATTTTTTACTCAGCACAGAACTGAAAGATGTGACGTTTTTCTTAACAGACTGTGATGATTTCTACCTAAACAAAAAATTTCCAACAATAATGCATTTCTCTGGTCACTCAAGAAATACTACTAATCTGAGAGTGAAGGAATTGTGTCATTTTAATCCATCTGAAAGAGATATCACAAATGGAAGAATTAAAACTAATTATTTTGTGAATATAGAAAGTTTTGAGAGAGAGGAAACATAACTTGCTCATGAGAATCAAGGAAACCTGAGTGGAAACCAGGCAGGATTAATGTCTCAGAGTTTCTCATCACTAGGACAAAATACCCAACATCCAAAATGAGAAATTCATTTTGGCACATGTCTCTAATGAATGGCCAGTTGGCTCCAAGACAGAAAGGGCACAATTCAAGGATTTGATACATCAAAAATGCTTATGTTATGGCAGCCAGGAAGTGGAACAAGAAAACAGAGAACAGATGGGCAATGATGTACGCTCTGGATCACACCATTCATTGGACACCCACTTCTTTCTTTGGATCCCACATCAAAACATGACAGTTATAGATTATTGAGTAAATTAATGCAAAGACATGGCTAGATCTCCCAATACTCTATCATGTTATTAAAAATCCATCTCTGAATAAAAGAGGCTTTGAGGGACATTCAAGCCATAAAGCCAGATTATTAAATCACAACCCCCCCAAAGATTCGTGTCTGTCTCTTTATGTAAAATGCACTTAATCCATCTCTAAGAGAAGCCAAATTTTCAGTAGTTTCAGCATTACTGAAAAGGCCAAAACCAAAGTCTCCTCTACTACTCTACAAACTTTTTTCCCTGAGCCACTGAAAGATTGGGAAGAAAAGTTGAAACACCTCAGGCATGAAATTGCATGGACATTTGACAAGAGAAGAAAAGAGAAAAAAGGCTGAACTGGAACTAAGCAAGACTGCAACCTAACAGGGTAAACTATGAAATCTGTAGCTCTCTGTCTAGCATCTGGGGCAAGTTTGTAATGAGATGTGATATCCAAAGAACTTAGAGATGCACATCTATAGCATTGCCACCTGAAACCTTATGGCCTCTCTCTCAGGGCAATTATGTTCACCATTGGGGCTTGCCTCAGCAGATGTATCACAAAATGGACTTCTTTAAATACATGGATGTCTCAGGGAACTATTAACTTCACTCTCCAACTTTAAACAATGTCTTCATATGGGCACACGGCCTAGATTTTCAGGCCTTCCTTGGATGGAAGTTTTCATGAACCCTCAGCTCTTTGACATTGCATTTCTTTAAAACCAGCACAATATATGTGATACTATGGTCTGCAAACATCTTACGCAGTTGCCAGTACCCTTTGGCCCATGGCTGCAGAGGCCTTAAAGTTATAGAATGATTGAGGATTGTGAAATTAATCCCAGGAAAAGAATTCCTTAGGCAACAATTCTTGTGCAGAGTACCTTGAGTCTCTCTTCTCAGAGAAGTCTTTAAAGGAAGTTTAGCTTTATCTATGACCACCTTTGTAGCCATTGTATGGTGGGGTCATGTTGGTTTCTGAAATGTCCTAAAGCCAATTTTAATTTCATCCTGAAGGAAAATATTAACTTTCTTTTCTTTGCTAAGGTGCCTTAACTTGGCAGGCACTTCATTCCTTATGAAATTGTTGACATTTCATATATTTTAGATTTCCCCCCCCCTGATTCTCACTGTCTGCCGTCAGGCTAATGCCATCAGAACACATCTCACAATGTGGTGACTGAACTTTCTTGACTTCTCTTTTACTAGTTTATAACCTGAATATATTTCAGCATTCTGAAACAGGGACCCAAACCTATCTATCTAAACTCATTACATTCTAATGCTCCTCCTTATGGCATTGCAAAAGCTTTTTAATTCTTCTTGAAAATTAGTTTCAAAGGCTTCTGAATCACAAGGCAAATACAGTGACACCAGTGACCCCAACTGTCAGTTACCAAATGCTTTTTAGTCACTTGCTTTTTAAAATCTCCAGCATTGTACGTCCTGTATGCAAACTTTAAATAAATTCCATCCACATACCCACTCAAAATTGAGATTCCAGTATCCACCTAGATTATCTTTACAATACTCTATATTTATATCACTTTCCTACTCTATTACAATGCTTTTTTAAGCCACTCATTCCTATATGCATTACACTCTTCAATTTGTCATCTGAAGAGTTGCAATTTCGCTTTCTGACAATCTATATGTCACTCTCCCTCCTATTCTCAGATTATTCCCATTTGGTCTTAACTTCAATAATACTCCAGTGTGATGAGTTAAGCCCATGTTATGTATTAGAATTACCATGTATTTTTCTATCTTTCACCTTCTTCATGTCTTTTTTGTTTTCCTTTCAATCTTAGATTCCATAATCTATAATTTTCCTTCTTCTCTTCTATGCAATTATGAAATTGTTTCTCTCAGTCTTACTCCCACACTCACCTATTTACATTATTATCATCCTGGAAGCGCATATGCCTTCTCCCCTGCTGTACACTTACAGCATTCCAACCTGGAGAAAAACAATTTACCCTTTCTCTCCCATGTTCAAGTAACCAATGTCACCCTAAAATACCAAAACTCTCATACCATCCACTAGTCCCCATGTGATCCTTATATATAAATATCTGTTTCCACATTTTCCTCTTTTTCTCACACCTCTGAACTATGCTTTTACTCACTTATTCCTAATATATTTTACTGAAAATTCAGAATGATTTGACAAATTCACAAACATTTTCCACCACCTTGTCTATCAAATTGTCACATGTTTTGGTAAACACTTTGCTTTAAATTTTGCAATGATTTGTTCTTACATATAAAGATGGTGTAGTAGGTCACCAAATGTAGTTTTAATTAAATATTAATTACAGTAAAAGACACATTACCATGATTCCCTCTCAAACCATTCTCTTCACTTCTAATACATTTATCCCAATGTTGTTGTCATCTTCTGAAGTTCTGGAAGACCTTTATCTTAAGTGTCTTCAGCTGTATTATTGTAAGTAATTTTATGTCCTGAATTGATTCTATCACTTTACTATTTGTGATTATTTTGACTTGGGGCAGGGCCAGGTCTCAAGGTGCCAGATTCAATAAAAAAAATATTTTTACAGGTTTTCCTTTCTTTTGGATGGCACTTCTAAGCCAGCACAGTGTAAGATCCTGAGAACAGGGATTATGAATTTTGCTAGTAGATCAATAAGGGTAATGGTGGAAATGGGAAAGGTACCATTCCCATTCCCATTTTCAACCTTGCTTCCTGGACCCATGAATCTTGGTTATGAGAGATATAGTACTATATAGTAGATGCTGATTCTAAGCATATACAGCCTTTTGAAGAATCCTACCCTACACCTTCAAGCTATTTTCACCTAGATAATACTGTAACTGTGTTTTGAAAGATGATTCCCCTTTTATATCAATCTAGCCACTTCTGGATGGTAGGGAACATGGTAAGCTCCTGCTTTTGGTCTCCAAGTATGCTCAACATAAAGCCATATAAAGTTTAAAGAAACAATACATAAAAGTATATCAAATGCAATGTGCTTGATGAATCACATAAACATCTCACAGTTTTGTGAATCTGCATTTGCTATTCTACCTGTTAGCTGACCTTTGAAAAACACTGGGATTTTGAAGTCTCCCATTAACATAGATACATACTCAGACCAAAATCTCTACAGTCATCATTGGTAACTCATTTTCAAATATATGTTTCAGTAAATATTTCAATACACAGACTTTGTCTTATTCAACTTTTTCCCATGAGAACTCACATGATTTTCAACCACAATAAGGAAGATGTAATGTTACTAGATTATCTGTTATTCCCCAAATATACCTAGAAAATGAACGATACTTGTCAATATACCTACTTGTTGAGCTCTTAGTTAATATGATACGATTTAATGTGGAAGGATAGTGTTTTGTAAGTTACATTAATTTTTAGTAGTTTTCCAGGTAAATACAATTGTCTGTGCCAAAAATTACCTTTGCTTTATTTATTTAGGAAGACTAGTTTTTTTTTTTTTACTTAGATGTGAGATAGCAAAAGTACAGTTAGTGCACAAGTGCTTGGAATAAGATTGTCATGCAGTAAGCATCAGCAATTGAAAGATATTAGGCTAAGAGACAGATTTTCCTGCAGCATGGAGGCATAGAAAATATGAAATACAAGAAAGTAGAACATAGGACAATAAAATACTTGAAAAGACAAATAAGCAATGTATTGTTAAAATCACTATGCAAAATTTAATTGATGATGGATTATTTTGCTACAAAAGTGGCACTTAAAAAGAACTGAAAAAATATCACCAGTAAAAATGTTTTTACTGTTAATTCTAAGTTACACTTTTGGAGTCTTCTTGTTTGTTTGTTGTTTTTTGTTTTGTTTTTTGAGACAGTGTCTCACTGTGTAGTTCAGGTTGGCTTGGACTCACTATATAGCCCAGGTTGGTCTCAAACTCAAGATAATCCTCCTACTTCAGCCTCTGGAGTGCTAAGACTATAGGTATGTATTGCTGTAACTGGCTCAAAATTATACTTTTAACAGGTCTTTATAAGAAATATTATATGAACTTGTAGTTTTTAGTGTCCACCACTTTATTGCAGGCATTGGTGAATCGCATAAAATTTGCAGGTCTGTATTATACATTAAATGAAGTCTTTTTTTTTTGATAAACCTAATTGTCATGCAGAATTTGAAAAGCAGTATGGCCACGGGGTTCCCCACACAAAGTTCAATACATGGTACATAAGACCTAGGTAGTTATCTCTGAGCATTGCCAGCTGAGGGACTAGATTCCACAGAAGTGTCCTGCAGGAGCCTAGCTGAAGAACTAGAGGCCATGGCAATGCCCTCTACTAGTCCAACTAGGGGACATGAACACACAGTAATGGTCTTGCAAGTCTGTATCAAGGATATGCGTTAGGAAGGCCCGAAAGTCTGTGCCAGTGGGATGAAAGATCTTCACTGGATCCAGGAAGTAAGGCTCCAGATAAGGACCAGAGATCCCCAAAAAGCACAGCAGCCATCCTCAGCAACAGTGAGGTCCAGAGCTCCTCCATTGGTAACAGCCAAGTTCACATCAGGAAACCTAGCACGACAAGCTTCTCCAGGAGAATCAATGCCCCAAAGCTTTTCTTCCAGTTCTCTTTTTGTGCTGTTTATCCTCAGGTGGGATTTTTCACACCCAGCCCCACATTGATTCAGTTCACGTGTGTATTACAAGTTGAACATGAGTTAATCCACCACACACTTATAAATAAACATGACAAAATCATTTTTTAAGGCTTGGAGATTGATGTGGGCATATGCTCAGTAATCTTCATACCTGTCATCCTACAAACTGAGCCATGTGGAAAACAGTAATGGAAAACACATAGCATTTATCTCCTGTATGCATTAAAGAATGTTTACCAGGTGAAGAGAAATAAATGAGTTTCAAAACACAAGGTCTGTGGGTTTCTCTAACAGATATTGTCTCATCCTTCATAACATCACATTACACACAGCACTATTAAAACTCCATTTAAGTTAAAACCATACCAGAGACAATACTGACAAAAACCTAGTTCTCTTTTGAAATCCTCACTTTCTTTAATCCAGCATTCAAATCCATGATCCAAATTTGTTGGCTCACTTGATAAATCAAGTATCTTCTATCCAAAATTGAAAGGGCCTCATCAAATAGTTTTTCCTTTTTGTAGGATGTCTAAAGTACCGAAACTTGTCTTGAAGAGGCTACTGCATAAATTCCAGAAAAGTGGAAAATTGGAAACAAATCTAAGGTTGCTGTTCTGAGAGTTTCTATGAGACTTATCTTGAGTAGTTTAGCATCAATGGTAAATTATTTCAGTGTTATGTTAGACCCATTTAATATTCTGTGTGGCTTGCAAGGCAATCCTGGAAAGGTTTGGGTTTAAGATTAAATAAGGTTAGACGGATAACAGAAGTTTCCAAGATTTTAACATTATACAGTAATAAACTAGAATTCTACTTTTCCTGATAAATAATAACAAACTGAGAGTTGTCTGAATGCTAGAACATTAGTAGAAGCCAGAAGCTGTTTTGTCTAGTTTCCTGAATGAATTCATATCCATAATAATAGTTAGACCTCAAGTTACTTAGTTAATCTTACCAGAATCCCTCTAGGATACTCTAAATCCACACACCTCTGTATTGTCTTCAAGTTAGATTGAATTATAGTTTAAAGGAATAATGCCCCATAATTTTCCAGATTTTTCATCATGGAAAATGGTTCACCACTGAAATGGTTCATGCTACTGTATTCTGCATGATGAATCAAGAAGATCATAATTGATTTTGTAAGAATTGATATCATTCTTGCTTGAATGATTGCATAATGAGTAATAGAATCAAGGATTTTTCTTAATTCCACAATGTTACTATTTTAAACCAATATGGGGGTACTGTCTTTATTGAGAGTCATCAAAGTTAGACACTCAGAAACTGGAAAAATAAACACACCATGTACTTTTCATTTCCCACAGTAGCCCATAGGAAGTAGAATCAGCCTAAATAAACATCATTTCTATCTGATAGTGTGGCTTCTAGTTAACTTATTTGAATATACTAGACTTGAAATCCTCAGGAATTAGCATTCTTTTTGAATAAGTGTCCAGGAATGGGGATAGCAGTGACAGATTTATGTTGATGAGTTTATAATTTTTCTTTCTGAAAATTTCCCATTGCATTTGATACATTGCATATTATTGCATGTTTCATGGGGTTCCTCAAGGACACCCTAGATGATCTACATTTTAGATAGTTTCATCTATAACATGGCTTCTCTATGGTAGTTAGGTGAAAATCTATATCTCAATACAGATCATAATTCTGTTTAGTAGTTTTCAGCTCATTTTGTCTTTCAGAAATCATAACATTATTAGTTATTGTCAGGGATCTCTGCAATTATATGCATTATTTCCCATCGCAGAAAACACATAAATGTTGTCCTGAGATGTAACTAATGTTACATGTCCTCCACTCATTTGGGTCTTATTAAACCCACTGAAATAAAATGTATTTTTAAAGGGCAATATCACTTGGAATCTATCTTCTACTGCTAATGACCGCCACTACAGAGGTTTTCATGATGTCAGAGCAGAGTGTGCTCTTCAATGTCCTGAAGTTTCTCTTCAGAGAATAACATGATAAATTCATAATAATCAGTTCATTTTAATGCATCTACTGTAATTCAAGTATACTGCCCTCCAGTGGTAGGAAATGTAGCTCTATTAAGCCAGGTAGCTTTCTTTTATGGATGATGTCAAAAAATCAACACATACTGTACTGTTGTGTTATGATTCCTTTTTCTGTAAATTTTCCACTGCATTTGATACTTAAAAATCCTTATTTTCAACAGAATATTTACTTTCAAGCAAAATTTCTACTCCAAAAGAGGTTTGTCTGGTTTGGGGAAGAAAATAATTTTCTATTAAACTTAGTTGTGTAGAGACTGAAGCACTACTGGCTATGTAAATCTAAAATATTTTGGAGACATTGTTTATAGTCACCATTTTACTATTTATATTAGGCTAAAGTCATTTTCTCCTGTGATTATCTTTTGTTTTAAAGATATTGTAATTTATGTACTCATGAAAATCATTATTATTTTTTCAAATAGTTTTTTGTTATTTTTTTCTCAGTGCCGCTGTAAATTATAATATTTGACTTAAACATAATCCCTTTCTATCTAATATATCTTAATGACAGAAGGTACAAAAAACCTCCTTTAGGCAGGTATCACTTTCTTCTGTCTCTTTTTGATGTCAGCCTGATCTATGTTATTTCTATGTATGGAATAAGCACAATACTTAAGAGAAAATCCATGTATCTCATGTACACACAAATAGATTGAATATAAAAGAATGGAAAGACCAACCATGAAAACAGTAATCATAACATTAGAGGATAAATACATTAATATCAAAGAAAGCAGGGTTAAAAACAATGTTTAAAAGACGGAGAAGAATATTTTCAGAGTGTTTAATGAAATGAGTATACTTTACCATTTCGAATGCTCTTGTTCTAGAGTTACTTTACAAATTCTGTTCAGATTGAATAACTTTAGTATTATTTACCAGGTATCACTGCAAGCTGCTACAGTTTTCATTTTCACTTAACTTGTTATAACTTAATTTGCCATCATTCTGAAGCAGTGTTTCCAGACATATATACTGAAACTTCCTGTTTCAGAGTAAATTTTCCTGCAAAATTTTGTGTGTGTCATTCCAGTGTGTTTCAGGCTTCATTATTTTTATGAAAAATTGGTATTATCTTCAAAAATACATTTGTAAAATACAAACTAAAAAATACATTTGCAAATAGGTTCTAGTACATTGAAACTCTACCATATGACAAATTATAATGTACATTTTAAATAAATATGGAGTATTCCTCATGAAATCATTGAATTTCAAAATTTTTTTGATGATTTCAGGAATTAGAAAAATGATTCAAAGAGACATAAGTTAAAATAACATGATCCAGCAGTCGGGAGGCTGAGGCAGGAGGATCAACATGAGTTTGAGACCAGTCTGGGCTACAAAGTGAGCTCAAGGTCAACCTGAACTGCATAGCAAGACCCTGTCTCAAAAAGACAAAATAAATAAATAAATAAATAAAATGATCAACTAACTCTAAAGACAGTATTTAAAACTCATTTTTTATCACTGAAATCCATATTTACTGTGGTTATTGTGATGACTAGAAATCTCAGGGTACGAATTGTGTCATTTTAATTTTGTTCAAAGACTTCTTTCTTTTAATTGGTTTCCACTGACATTATTTTGTCAATTTTTTTCTTTACCCTCTGCACCAAGAACACTCTGCCATACTTTTTATAGCCTCTCTCACACAGCTTTGAAGATTAAGCTACTATAACTATAGTTATAAGTGATTAGCATTTCAACTGAAAGCATTGTCATTTGTAAGACAGTAGTTTAAAATCAAAACAATAGAAATTTTATTTGCTGTCATGAAACCAGAATTCAATAAATCTGTTTCCTTCATCGATCATAATTATAAAATAGTAAAAAGAAAAATATTATTTAGAATTAACAAATAAAGTAATATTTCTTTTCTTAAGTAAAATGCAACAAATATACTTTTTATAATATAAACTCTGCAGAGAAATACATTATAATAGAATCTCTAAGTAGTGTTTTCATATTCGTGTGACTAAAATCTTGGTCATCATAAAATGTCCAGGAGAAGAATAATCAAACATGGAAATCATTGCAGTATAGGCAGAAAACAGTCAGCTGTTTCCCCACCCCTTGTTTCTGATATATACTGAAACTTAGCAACTTAGCACTTATTACCTAGTTTGTCATCCCAGGTATGTTGGCATTTTTGTGAGTAATGATTGGAAACGACTCCATATATTCATGTTTCTTCATTTCTGCTTTTGATTTAACTGCTTCAGAAGGAAACCAAAATGAACCTATATTTTTTAACCAATAAACTATATTATTTATTTGTATCACCAAGATTCATATAGAAATTTTGAAATCATCCCAGTTGTTTTTAAAAAGAAGGGAACTGATATGGATAGTGGTCTAAGTGTTAGAAATTTAGCCATAAATCACAGATTTTGTTAGTGTGCAAAGCAGCTAGCATCCATAGGAAGTGGTAGACAAAATAAATATTTAGTGGCTTGGAATCCAAGTGTGTAGGAGGGGTGTTTCACATCTAGTTGCTCATATTTCTCAATTAAAATATATAGCTCATACTAAAATGCAGATATTTGACTCACACCTGTAAGTGGTACACAATTACTTACTGAGAGTTGTGAAAAATGCTGAAGTTGGTCCTGTCTTCAAATATTGCAAAGGTTTCTTAAGGAAAAGAAAGAATAAAGAGGAAAACTTCTTTATTTTGTCTGCTCCTTTATCCTGCTGATGCCAGCTATTAATACAAATTATCAAAAATCTAGAATGAAACAAGACTTGAAAATATAATTAATAGGAACCCAAGTCCAGAATGTAAGAGAAAAGTATAGAAAGTTTGGTTCCAATTGATCTCTAGTCATGGTATTGGATATTGTTATACAAATTAAAATTTATTTGCACATCAATATACCTGAAAACAAACATACCGAACTATGTATTAAGATGGTAACACCACACAGAGCATAAATATAAATTTCTGAGACTTTGTTGAGTATTGGAGTCTAGTGGTTAAATTAAAGGTAAAAATATTTCATCAGAAATTACTGACTATCAGGACTGGGGATTTGGGTCAGTGGCACAAGTACCTGCCTGGCAAGTGCAAGGTTATGAGTTCAATCTCTGGTACAAAACAAAACAAAAAAATCTAGTATTACTGACTATAAATTTTTGTGTTGATATTTTGATACTTTAATTTCTATGTAAATCAAATATGAGATAATTTTAACAATCATATAAAGTATCTTTGGTTTGCATATTTAAGAAAGCCTTTCCATGGCTTGTATTACTTGTTCAGAAAGTGATCAAACTGATGAAACAAGTGAGTGTAGGAAAAGAATGCAAGGAATTGTTCAACGTAAACACATAATATCAAAGGGCCAAAGACTGTGGGTCAATGACAAGCAAAGTAAGTTCAATTTTTTTTAGAATTTGTAAACATTACCTATCATCACAGGAGATATGAACAAACCAAAGTGCAAAGTAATCGAGCGGGCATAATCCAGAACACATACAAGTTAACCTTGTCATTGGGTCAGGTGGTGGATGACCACTAGTTTGGTTGTTGTTTGTTGTATCAAACTATTTAATCTTGTGTTATGCTAGTGCTTGACATATAAAATAAAAGCAAACAAAATATGCAGCATGATCAAAATGTATGGTGAATTTTAAAATTTAAATATACATTTTAAAACTCAATGCCCTTAAAATAATCCTCCCTGATATAGTCTCCTTACCTTAATTGTCTCATCATTTTTGCTACTTTATGAAGCAGATTTGGAAGTCCTTTCATGAATGTCTTCATGACTTGTGATCAAACAACTGTGAATACTGCTCCACTGTCAACTATTATCCAATGGAAAAGCAACCTCGGAAAAACATTACATTGTGCCTTGAATTCATCTAATTCAGGAGTTCTGAAACTGCGAGATATCTGGCACTTCCTCCAAGTCAAAATGATTGGGAAAGGAAGAAGTTTTGATTTAGGACATCTAGGCAGCTGTGATATTGCAACTACAGATTGAAGAAAAGGAACTCCCAGAATTGTTTCAGAAAGCGGTGGTGGGACTGGAGTTTGAATAGAGGGTAGCATTGTGAAGGGAATTAATACCACTGTGTCTTTTACTGTAGCAATTTTTTAACATTTTAACCTTCACCATATATTGTAGTCACAACAAGTATGTATCAAGATTTATCATTTTCTAGGATTGTTTTTTAGAAAAACATAGTTCACAAAATGCTTAAAAATATTTTATTTTTATTTTTGTATTACAATATACCAAACTTTCAGTTGTATTAGATATGATTTCAGCAACATAAATGAAAATAACTATTCACACATAAAATCATATATGGTTATACAAATAAACAAATTAGGGTCAATCTTTACTGTCAAACTTAAATATTAATACAAGATAGTACTTTTAATATCTGATCTTTCTAATTCTTATCTCTAAAATGGTTTAGAAGCAGCAAGTATTCACAATTCCTAGATTTTTCCACAACTTTCATTTCCTACTATAGAATATTAATATTCCTTAAACAAATAATTGACTCCAGCTATCAATGAGAAAAGATGTAAAAACATAGAAATAAATTAGTAGAAAATACACTTTCATGAAAGGAGGACTAACCTTCTGCGTGTAAAGGGGTGATATATTATTCCCCTCTGTTTTATATTCCAGAATACTCACATGTGCACACACACACACATGCACATACACCCCAACAAGGTCTTGGAGAAACAAAGTGGTTTGTATTATTTATTTTTAAAAATGTTTCATATACTCATTAGCCACCTACATTTTTCTGGCTGTGACGCTTAAGTTATATAACCTTGGCCAAGTACTTAACTTGGTAAAGCTCATTTTATTCATTTATGGAAGAACCATGGCAGAAATATAATAGATTTAAAATTTGAATTCATGTAGATTATACACAAAATCACTTAGCATAGAGTATGGTTTATGAAAAAATGATTAATAATAAATATTCACTAGCATTACTTTTCTGAAATCCTTTCTCAAGAATTACCACAAATAACAGCCAACATTTCTGTTTTGAGTGGTAATTTGAATTGTGTAGGGTCCGATACAATGGTTCCTTACATTTTATCCTGCAACACTATAAAACATGTTCATTTGGTTTTCTCTATTCCATGATGTGCTGTTTATATCAAAGATTATGCAACCTATAAGCTTTGAATAGATCATTGTATCACAATTAAGGAATGTGAACAATAATAATGAGTGTGAAAATCGACAGAATTTTTCTATTACACATTGAACCTTGAGCTTATAATTCCCAGGATAATTGCTGGATATTCAGTAAAATTTTACTATTACTCTGGCAACTCCAGAAGAAAGTGAGAAAATCTATCTTCAAAAGAAAAACTCCTGGATGTGGCTGTAGCACACTGGAAAAGCAAGTCGACAACTCAAGCAATTATAGAGGATTACTTCCTGAGTTTCTGAGGACTGAGAAGCATAGAAATTACAGCGGGGAAAGAACGTTAGCATACCTTCTAATCATGGGGTCCTTGTATCATATTAGACATATATTCCTGTTCCAGATAATGTGGCATAGCCACGAAAAGTGATATTTACCAATCACTGCTGAAAACTTCTCTACATCTGGTAAGTATGAAATTTTATGGACACCAATGTCCATAGAAAATCGTATATTCTAGGGAAGATTTCTAGACTGTGGTTTTTGTATCCTGCTTTAAAAATAATGCTATAACTTTTGCTTGTGTACTGTTCTAAAACTTGGCTTTTTTGTGGTTGTTGATCACTACTTTATTTATTGGAAAAGAAAATAATGGCATGTGGTGGGGGTAGATCTACTGATCAATGAAGCCATTGTGAAAAAGAAACATGCTAATAGATGAAATCCTCAAGAGAATCCAGCTACATTGTGAGCTGAGCAAAAAGTGTTCTCCAGCAGAGATGACAGTGAGTGCAAATCTCACACCTGCAAAATATTGACACTTTAAGCAATCTCATAAACTTGCATTGGACGAGAATATTTCTGCAATTTAATTGAGAGGGATTAGACATATTATCATATCGTGCTCTTTGCCCAGTTGTAATAAGTTTTGTTTTAACATGAATACTGAGAGTTTTAAAAAGTGGTTTATTTTTCCAATATTTTCTCTTCATATTTCAGTTGTTGTTGTTTGATTAATACTACCTATTACATTTTATCATTAAAATAAATTTAATCTACCCTATTTTTGTTTTTGAGAATTTTCTTATTTCTTGTGATTTTGTAGAAGATTTATATTTTTTGCTACTAATTACATATGAATATATATTCAGAGCTCTCAATGTACTCTGGCTAAAATTTTGTAAAATATATTTTCTTGGCCGAAGAATTAATTAACTCAGTGGCATAAGTGTTTGCCTGGCAAGCATAAGACCGTGAGTTCGATCCCTGGTACAAAAAAAATGTATTATATATATATATATATATAAATCTTATTCTTGAATTTTCTCTTTTTGCTTATTGTACTGAATTGTTTCCTTGATCAATTTGATATTTGGAATATCATATTTAGGTGGTTTCCTTCAGATTCCTGGCAATCTTTGCATGTCCAGTCACACATTTTATTTTAAGAATTACTCTGTGAGTTAAGAATCTACCCAAGAATCAAATAAACTGGACTTTGAATGTAAGTAAAAGGGATCTCCATGCTGTTTGTGCTCAAACTAGTAATTCATTTTCTTTGAGCTCATTTTTTTTTCTCTCAAACTGCTCTCAATATTGTCTATAGGGTTTCCCTTTGTTTCATTTCATTGGTTAATTCTTTTTTAATTTTTATATTTCAGTTCATATTTGTAGTATGTAATAATAACACTCATGTTGGAGAGCTACTAAATGTATATAGCACAGTTTAATTCTTTGAAATTCTCCTCCTTCTCTTCTGCCCCCTCACTCTACATTTTGGTCTCCTTTCCACTTGCAAATGATCTATCTCCCTGTTTCTTATTATTTACTTTGTATTGTTTTCTTTATTCTTTGAGTTTCATTTAAAAAAAAAAACAACATAGTCTCACTGTTTAGCCCAGGCTTATCTTGAACGCACTATGTAGAACAGGCTGGTCTAGAACTCATATTGATCCTCCAGCCTCACCTCCCTGGTTCTGGGATTATAGGAGTGTGCCATCATGCCCAGCTGTTCTTCGGGCTTCTCATTAAGCCAAAGTTAAGTTTCTGTGTCTGATTTATTTTACTTACCATTATTGTCTCAAGGTTCATTCATTTTTCTACAAATGACTGCAATATAGCATCTTTTTTAGAGTAGTCAGAAAAAAAATCAGTGTAGAGTTTCCTCAAAACACTACAGAGAAATTTCAAGCGACTTATCTATTCTTCTACATATCTTCCCAAAAGTATTAAAGATGTCATATGACAGTGACACAGGCATACACAAATTTATCACAGAACAATTCATAAGAGCTAAATCTTGGAAGCTGCCCATCAGTCCATGAACAGATAAGTAGATAAAAAAGTGTTTGGTAAAATACCTAAGAAATGGTTTTTCCTTCAAGAGTCTGATTACAGTCACCTGCTGTGTGCTCTCAAAGTACTTGGTGATGAGCTCTGTCACACAATTTACATTATTTTTTAAAGTTCACTTACTTTTTATTTTAAGTTGGTGTTCCTTGGGAAATGATTGATTTTATCCATCGCTGAAAATTTGAAGCTTAGAAAAGAACATTATGCATTTTTGCACTATGATGTCTATGTACAAATACAGAGAACTGTATGTGAAACTGTCAATGTTATTATGCTGCACAGAGATCACAAGCTTGTATTGGATTCATATGTTTTGAATGATGGCAGTTCTAGGGAACTAATGAGCCTCACTGGAACAATGCCCATGCCTTACAGAGGTAATATACATAATCTGTCAGCATGCCTGTGGCTGCTGCTTGTGTATTCATATAATCCCCCTGTTTTGTGAAGCCTACTAGTTCAATGAATATTAAAACAGGAAAGCATGTTGATGCAAATGGGAAATGATGTGTCCTTAACATGCAGGAATGGAAGGAAACACCCTCAGTCAGACTTGCTGGGACTTATTAATTCAAGATTGTAGTGTTTGGAAATGAACTTCCTATCTTCTCTTGTCCTGCTGTTTCAGCATCTTTCCAACATACCAGGCAACAGGGCCACTAAATACCTTCTACATGCCAGGCATGTCCGGTGGAATCTCTGCATAACCATCTGGATACTCTCCTATCCCAGTGATTACTCAGGGTGTCCTTACCTACCTCTGTGATCCATACTCTGCCACGACAGGCTCTCAGTACCCTTCCCAGCCTCCTCGGACCCCTGTTGGTCCCTCAGAGATGGCACCATCAGTGAGGATACCATCTTGGCCTCTCTTTTTTTAGCAGTCAGTGACAAATTAAGATGGTGAATGAAGGAATAGATGAGTCATGCCCAGACAGAGCTTAATGCCTTAAAATGAACAGAGGAAGAACTATAAAAAGGACACTAGGAACTGGAAGAAATTGTTACTTGCTTAGATCAAAAAGTACCTGAAGTTGATAAAAATGTAGAACTTTTGAAAAAGAAGTATGAAAAACTCAGTTGTGCTCTGGAGAAAATGGAAAATCAACAAGAACACAATGGCATTGATGAAGTTATCTTTGCCACAGCCACATTATATAAATAGATCCTCAATCTCTAGGCAGAGGAAAATGCTATTGAAGACATTGTCTTTCACCTGGGAGAAGCCTTGAGACAGAGATGTCTTCCTGATGCATGTACATCTTCTTTCCCATAAACAGTTCCAGCTGAGGGCACTAATGCAAAAAGCAAGAAAGTCTGCTGATCTTCATGACTTCTACTGACTTCTCTGATACCAACTGAAGATTGACTTCTTCTAGAGCATTCTTTTCTTCTCTTCCTTTCTTTTATCAGTTGATTCACTTTGTAAGTTATTGAAGTTTATTAATCAAATGTAAAATATTTTGAATCAGTAATACAGTTCCTGTTTTCTTTGGATAAAGACTGGCTTTTATTAATGTACTTTTAGCCTCTGTAAACTTCTTGACAACATTCTTTCAGCCTTTTTGGAAATATTGACTGTGCCAGAAATAAATGTTTCTCTGTTCACATGGAGAAATTGAAAAGGGAAAGTTAGATCTACCCTAACTTGTAGTAAAAAGAACATCTGTCCTGTGTGTGTGTGTGTGTGTGTGTGTGTGTGTGTGTAAGTACACACCCTTGCGTGCATATGTATGCTATTTGGGAACAAAAGAAGAAGTGACAGTGGAAAAAAGCTTCACATATGGTTAAATAATACTAACGATAGACATGATCACTTGAACTGAATTACCTTTTAATTTTAATTCATAGTATTTAAGAATGACATTCCTGGAGTTGCAGGATTACCTATAAAAATTCATGGTAAATAATTTCTACATCCACTTCTCCTTGCAAAATTAAGAGCTAACATCCTTGAAAGACAGTCCAGAATCTACAAAATGATAGTCTAAAGCATTCAGCTTTACTCTCCAATTAAAAAAACTCAACAGGTTAGTTTAAACTAAGATTTGATCAATAATCCATATTTGAATGCAACGCAGACAGGACAGTATAACTGGAGTTCAGCAGACTCAGGCTTGAGCACCATACTCAAAAATTTATGAAAAATATAGTAAGTGACTAAATTATTTTTAAAAAGCTTATTACAATAGAAGACATGATTTGAAACAGTATGGGATAGGTGTGCTTGAATCAAAGGGAAATATTCTGAGGAGTATCACTCACAATGAGTCTTTCAATGTAATAATATTTCAAATTAAATATTCAAAGTGTTCATTCACGACCTCATAGTTATTTAAATTTAGCCTTCAGGAAACCATGTAAAAGTAAGATTTAACAATTATGTGGACATTTGTTTAGTTAAAATATTATTATGAATTTGAAATATAGCCATGCTCAATATTTCTTTGTAAGTGAAACCCACTAAGTAGTTGTCATGTCTTTAAAAATAGAATATTACAACTTGCATCACATCTTGCAGTTCAACTTTGTTTTAAAAAAATGTTTGCCTACTGATAACAAATCAAATGACACTGTAAGACTTACGTTTGTTTCTCATTTATAAAACTAATAAATAACTAAATTAAAAAGTAAAGTTTTAAATTTCTATTCAAGTCACTGCTTTGTTTTTTAACATATACTTACTTATATTAAAAGTAAATGTCATCTCTCAGGGAAAAATGGACACTGTCTTCTATTATAAGTAAGATGGACAATAAGCACAGGAAATGTTGCTAGTTATCAACAGACATTAGAAAAATACGAATGAAATCCACTTCAAATCCACTAAGAAGGCTACAATTTGAAAAATAGCTAAACAAGCCTTAGTGAGAATATGGAAAAATGAAAACCTCTTTACCAGTGGTGGAATGATAAATCAGTGTAACCACTTTGGAAAGTAGTTCCTGAAATGTTGAAAACAAAATTACATGACCCAGCTTTCCAATGATAGGGCAATAAAAACATGTCATATAAAAACTCACACAAAACAGTGGAGCAGTGAGCAGCAGAGCAAAAACCTCTCCAAGTTTTGGTGTCCAGACCCTGGAATAAAGCAACATGCAGAAGAGAAGGAGGGCAGAAGTAGGTCCCATGGACACAGGAAGGATATAAAAACAGCAGGGGTGGTGAACCTGGCAGATGAAGAGAAACAGTAAGAAAACAATGTAATCCCCACCCTCTCATGTACTAACAGAAGTCCTGCCTGCCACCAGAGAGAAGAAGCAGAGAAGGAATGTGGTCCTCACCCCCTGTGTGCTGGCCAAGGCCCTGATGGCCGCAGTGCGACCTTCCAAGCACCTTGTGCCGGCAGAGCGGCTACTGGACTGGCCAGACAGAAGCAAAACAAAACAAAACAAAAAACCTGTGCAACCTCCCTGTGTGCTGGAGGAGGCCCTGTCAGCCGAGGAGAAACAGCAAGGAAGCCACTTCCTCCTTCCATCACTACCGCCGCCCCCCCCAAACCCCAGAAGCAACGGGACAGGACACAGGCTGAGAAGACAATAACTGAAGAGACTGAGGTAGGGAAGCACACTGACGTTTACGTTGTTTCACTGACTTTGCAGGCCTGGGGCCAGCTGTCTGGGTAACTATTTAGAGGATAAAAATATGCAATATCGTAATGATTGTGGATTTCCTACTGTTCTATTATTGTTTTGTTTTATTTCATTGTTCTGCTTTACTCCCTTTAAAACAAAAAAGAGAAAAATATACTTTCACATACATAACAATAAAAATTTAGAAAAAAAACAGAAATGATGCAGGGGATGCCAATAAATATGGGAATAAGTAAAATTTTATGTATGAATACAATTGATTAGACATTGTCATTAAAAAGGAATGGTATGACATGACTAAACCTCAAAATAATGGCGGTAACTGAAAGAAGCCAGTCCCTAAAAGGTAAAAGTTAGGTGAGTCTGTTTGATAGAATTTCCAATACATGCAAATTTACAGAAGCTCAGAGATGAATGGATGCCTAAAAGGATAGAGGTGGCATGAAATAGAAAGTGACAAGGGTCTACAGATGTGTATAGGATTTTTCTGTTTGAGTATTTTTTGAGTGATGAAAATATTCCAAATTTGATAACATGATGGATGCAGAACTATCTGAATATATTAAAAATCACTTTTTAAACAAGTGAATTATGTAACAAATAAAGTATATTCAAACAGTGGTCATATTACATGTTAAGAAATTATGTATCAAAGACCTTACTACATGTCTTCAAGAATTGCTGAATCGATACATGTATAACATTTCTAAAATGCAATGTATTACTTCTGACTCAAAATATACAAAGGCCTACAGTTTCATAGAAATATAAGAAAAAGGCTGCAAATGCAATTAGAGAAAAGAATATGCAACTTTTGAACACATATTTGAAAATATAGAACACGTAAATTAAATGCATTATACCAATACATGTGTTATTATGGCAAAATTAGAAATCTTGTAACATCAAAGATTGATAATAGATCTGAAAAAAGCTCTACATAAACTGGTAATTCAAGAATAACTTGATAAACTACTTTTCAATATTCTTTGATAGTGTTAAAAATCTTGTATATATAAAACTGTAAACATCAATTTCACATATGTATGTAAACAAGAACAGAAATTTTCTCCAAATACTAGCTACTACACTGTTCAGAATAGCACTGTTGTGAAAATCCAGGATTGTGAACAGCATAAATCATGTAGCCTTTTTGAAGTTGTATAATGTTAATTATTATCCTGCATTTATTTGTTTTGGTATGCACAGTTAATATTTCACATGAGATTTACTTTAACACATTTGTAAAATGCACAGTACATTATTGTTGACTTTAGGAACAATGTTAACAGCAATGTTTAATCCAATTTCTTGGTCTTATTGATGCTGCCTGATGCATTGATTAGTATCTTTATTTCTCACTCTCTACAGGCCCTGAAAACCAGCATTTTAGTTTTCAATTCTATGAATTTTACCATGTTAGATATCTTACAAAGGTGGAGTCATGTCATATCTGTCCTTCTCTGCATAACCCATTAATATGTTATTGAATAAGTGAGTTGTTACAGGAAGACAAAACTATACTTATCTGAGAAAGACTCCATAATATAACATTGAACAACTAAATACAGGTTCATAGTCATATATTTTATCCCAGTTCATTTACTACAAAAGCAAAACAGGCAAGGTCAGTTGATGTTGCTGAGTCAGGTTAGTAAATAGTTCCATAGATAAACAGAATGAATAGAAGGCTACTGGATACTGGCAATGTTCCCTTCTATGATCTGGGTGTTGCAGGCTATATAACTATGTTGTTTAGAAAATTCCAGAAGCTGCACATTTAGGACATGTGCATTTCTCTTCTGTATAATGCACTTGAATCTGTTTTTAAAGTAATCACATTTAAACATTGCTTTCTTTGTTTTGTAGTTACAGATTATCTCCTAAACCCCTATTTTTAATCCAATTTCAAGATGTATACAATGCCTTAAAGTGATTCCTACTCAAAAACATTCTAGAAAAGTATGGTATGAACCTGTGTTTCTGGAAATAGTGCAGGAGGAAATTTAGCTGTGCAGTGACTCAGCAGGCAGCACTGTCACTTGTCACTTCTGTTTGTTAAAATAATACATTTATATGCAGACAAAATTACATATAGGGAAACATAAAAGTTGCAGTTTGGGAATGTTCAACAGAATACTGAAAAAGTGTCTTAAACTAAGAGGTTAGTATCTGTTTACTCACAGGCTAAACCTTTTTGATGAAATTACAAAATGTTGAGATCATTGAGTCAAGTTTTTATGTGTTAGTAAAATATTATAGTCAGATAAAAATGTAATGGAATAAAAACATGACTTTATTTCTTTGGAGAATTACAGCAGTATTCAATAACTTTTGGTGCAAAGATGTTCTTTTCTTTTCTTTTCTTTTCTTTTCTTTTGTGCCAGGGATCGAACTCATGACCTCACTCTTGCCAGTCAGGCACTTACACCACTGAGCTAAATCCCTGGCCCCATTGCAAAGACTTTCTATTGTCAGAGTAGTTACATTGCTTTTAGGAATTTTTCAGTACAAAGTTTTATATACCATAAAGAATTTCTTTATGTATTTAAATAAACTTATTTTATCTTTTGTTTAATAATAATAATAATAGATCAATAAGTATAATTTTTCCCAGGTTATGTGTAGAATGTTTGATTTAAATCAAAATGCTCCTATTTAACCTTTAAATTCAAAACTGTTTCATCCTGTATTATAAACATGTGCTAATATAAATAAATTAAAAATGTAAAATATTTTTCTACTTAGCAGAATAAGATTGGAAATCTATCCACCACACACATATGAAGTAGTTTTGATTTAATCAGTTGACTTTAATTATAAAGTGAATTTTAAAAATTAAAATATATTTACTGATAATTAAAGAATAAAATTTTAGCTTGTAATATCCATCCAACATTTCAAGTAGAAGGAATGCTGCACTTCAGCTTTGATTTCTCCATAACATTTGAAATTTGACAGAAGTTTCTAATCATTACTGAGGGTTTTATAATTTAGTAGAAAAAGCACTAGATTACACATCAAGATAGTTGAATTTTCCTGAGATGAAATCATTACTAGATCATATTTGGAGTAAATGACTCAGTCTCCCTAATCATCATTTTCCTAATCATAAGAAAAAAATAAACCTTTCAAATTCAAATTGTTCTGAAGGTCATATCAACAAATCTGGCAGCATGAAATATTTAAATATTGTTTCTTAAATTACCTATGTGATTATTATAGTTAGAACATAGAAAAACATCACAAATTATGAGACACTTGAGTACATGTAACATGTAGGGATATAGAAATTACAGATAATTTATATATTTTATACTATTACATAAATGTTAGAAGCAAACAAAACTAAACTTTAAAGATTATGTCCTCAAAAACTGAAATATGTTTGAGAAATTTTTCAAATGATCATATTTGATACACTATATTATTTGTGCCTTCTGCTTTTCACACAATTTTCTTTTCAAATATTGCAGTATTAAGCCTGATATTGATGAATGATTAAAATAAATACCTCATAAAAATGCTTTTCCAAATCATCTAAAACTAAATGCCGTATTGGAATTAAAAAGTCAGAAATACTTAAATGATCTATGTTCCTTATGAAAAAAATGTCAAGATATACTAGTCTACTTTGATAACTTTTCTTATAACAGACAATACTCAGATTAAATTTGCATCATTTTTCAAGTGACATTTTGGTTGAAAGTATATGACAATAACTTACTAATTAATGATTATATCTTTTTTATTGTTTCTGAAAAGCACAGGACAGATAATATTTTTAAGTTAAATGAATTCTTTAACTATGTAAAATTTAATTCTAGACATTCTTATGGAATAATTCCAAGTTTCTTGTTCTGATGCTATATTTTGGTTATTTTTTTTTTGTGCTTATTAATTCATGAATAGAATAAGGTTACAGGTATTTTATTATTTTCAAAGAAAATAATTTGTGTAAGTATTTTTAATTTCTTCTTAGCTCTTGGATGACCCAGAAGTCAGTATCAAACTCAAGGCCCAGGCTCTCTTTCACTTTAGTTTCTTGGCTTTGATTCACCATCATATTGAGAATATTCACATATTCCATGGGTGTACAAGTCACTCAGTGAGGCTCACAAGTGAGTATATTATAACAGACATCACTGTAACTCATGTACTTTCTCATTGCATTAGTTTCCTTCTAGAAATATAAGGTCTGGATCCCCTTCAATCCTCTCTTACACTTTATTAATGAACATAAATTGTGTTCTTCAGAATATTTATGCTCATCACTGTGAAAAACTCAGGACCCCCAATACTATACATACCTTGGCTGTCATCCACTTGATGGCCATCATGGTCCCTTATTTGTATCCATTAGTCACTTTTACCTACCTGAGTTATTCCATTTTGCATCCAAAAACCATAGCTGGTAAATACCTTTCTCCTTTGACTTTAAACTCTACCTTTAGAGATTTCTGTTGTGAAATCATTGGGTTGTTTTCCCATTTTAAAGTACACTGGTGGTAACATTTAGTTTTTTTTACTCATTCTGGCTAGGAGTTGTGGCTTTGCCAAAACTGACTGGGAAAAGTATACAGTGTGGGACAGAAGCATAGATGGAAGTAGAAAAAATAGTGAATGGGTTGCTCATGGACTAACATAAATGTAGGATTCTGACTTACAGCCCTCCATCACACACAGTTGTACAATTGAAGTGTATCAAGTCATGGACACTATAAAGTTTACCAGCAGATGCAGCTGAACAGTGACTTGCTACTCCAATAGAGTTTTAATATGACGCTACAAGCAATTGATTTATTTTGGGCTCTGTGAAATCAAACCTGTCTCATAATATGAATCTGCATTTGTAACTGCAACCCAGGACAGATATCAACACTTTGGTCTACCTCAGATCAGCAGGCAATACATTCTCATAAGGAGTCCACAACTCTTGTGTCTGAGATACAATATCTGACACCACAGATTAAAGGAGGAGAGATTTATTTTGGCTCAAATTTCAGTCCATAGTTGTCTGGCTCCAAGGCAAGACAGTATAACAGCATGCAAAGGGACTCAACAGAGAAATCATTACTCACAGGATGCCAACAAGATGCGGCGAATGAAGGGAGGATCAGGATGGAGATAGGATCGTCTGAGTCAAGCCCAGATTGACCCCCTCTTCTCGCCACATCTGAATTCTAACAGCAAGTCAGCGGTAATGCCCCATAATCCAATCTCCTTCTAAACATGAGACTCTAGGGTCATGATAAGTCTAAACCATAACATGCCATCCTTGGCCCCCAAAGATTCGTGTACATCTACTATGTAAAATATAGTTAGTCCATCTGTGAGAGTCACCACTTTTAACAGCTCCAGCATTGGTGCAAAGTCAAAGTCCAGTGCCTCCTCTGAGACTTAAGGTGAACTCTTGGCTGAGAGTGTATATAAAAGTCAAAAAGTTTAACAAATGCTCACATAAATGGTGCAGGATAAACATTTCCATTCCAAAAAGGAGAAATAGGGGATGAAAATTAATGAGAACAAAGCAATACAAAAACCCAGCAGGGTAAACATTAAACTCTGTAGGCTCAAAAATATAGTGAACGGTTCTGTGAAATTTTATACAAAATCAGAGACTTACAAAAATATTGTGATTTATCCTCACCCATTTTTTTTTGTGAGATCTGGCACCCAAGTTCAATGCACAGCATCCAGAAAGCAGAGGGGAATAAGGGAGGAACCTTGGAGGGAGATACATCCTTCTACACCATGCCCTCAGTGACTCACCCAACTTAATACTAAGCTATACTACCCCATAATCCAATCACCTTCTAAAATCCCCACGTATGTGCATATGAGTCTCTTGGGGGTTATCTGGATGTAAACTGTAACAATATCATTTTACTTCATGCTTTTCATAGGTTCAGGTTACTTCCCTCTATTTCTTTTTTTATTTTATGTGTTACATATTTTATATTTTACATATTTTGGGGGAAGGAAGTAAAACCTTCATTGAATTTTTAATATGTTTGAATTACTCTCATGATGTTGTATTACAATATTTATCTTTATCACAATTACTTCTAGCTAAATAATATTAAGATAAGGCAGACTTCCTACAGGCAGACTATGTTTTTCTGTCTTTCTGCCTAGTGAGGTACATTTTATATGCAGAATAAATATAGTTTAAGAGAAAAATCAACATAGTGCCTAAACAAATAGCTTGAATCTAAAACAATGCAAAAGATAACCCATCAATTAAAATATATTTTTAAATAATCAGCATATTTAAAGAGTGAGAACATTAAAACAATCTTTTATGAAATGAACATAGTTTACCATTTTTAATTCTTCTCATTCCTTCTCATGTATTTCAAGTACATTGTTCAATGACTTCCACTCAGCATAAAGGATTTTGGTGGTATTTGAAATGTGGTTTTACAAAATCTACATCTTTTTATTTTTACTTACAACTGAAGACCCAGCCTTCATTTTGAAGGATAGTTTTTCTAAACTTTATTAAAATTTTTTCCTAGAGAGTAAATTTATTTGTATAACTTTTATTTATATTTCCGCAACACTTTGGCCTTCAATACTTTGATGAAAATGTAGCATTATCTTTGAAAATAAACTTTGTGCCAACTTCATCAATTCATATGTGATATCTTTTTAAAGGACTACAATATGAAGTAACCTGTAACACACATTTAAAAATGTCATTGCTTAATATTTACAAAATATTATGATTTCAAAATCTTTTGATGATTCCATTATAGAAATGAGGAAATAAGTCTGACATGGAAGAGAACAGCTATAATCCCAGCACTGGAGAGGCTGAGGCAAGATGGTCACTGAGACTTCGAAGCCAGCCCAGGCTATATAATGAGTTTGAGGGTAGCCAGCACTTTTCTCTCAAAAACAAATTACTTAAATTATACAAAATCAATCAACTCCAAAGATAGTATTTAATCCTAGGTTTTCATCTCCTAAACCTTTCTTATTCACATTGGTAATTAGAAGTGAGTAGAAATCTCATGGAAGTAATTGTGTCCTTCACCTGTCATTTTAATCTTAGTGGCTTTCGCTTAAGTTACTGTACCATAGTTTTTTGTATATTCTGCACTGAGATGATTATAACTAACCTTTTATATTCTCTCTTACACAGCTTCATAAATTTAACCCCTATAATTACAACTAATTACCATAGCAATTGCAAACAATATCAAGTATAAAAATTTGGCTTAACTCCAGACTAAGAGCATTTAGTCAATGAAATGAAAGCAGAATCCAATAAGCTTAGCACTTGCTTCTTTTATAACTCATAATTGTGAAATATTAAAAAGAAAAATCAGAATAATACTTTGAATTGCCAAATTTTTTGATGGTTGTTTCCTTGTGCTGAAGTAGCACATATAGTTTATATTTCTTAAAACAGAAAATCTACAGAAAGATATGTGACAGTAAATCTGGCAAGAAAGTAAGTCAAATACGTGAGTCAATAATAACTGCATCTAATTTACACTGAGATTCAGAAATTCCGAAAATTTTGTCATCCTATATATGTAAACATTTTTTGCAAGTAAAGATTGAAAGCATTTCTATAAAATGGATGGTTCTTCACTTCTCCTTTTATTGGGTCTACTTCAGAAAAAAAGCAAAGAAAACTGTGAGGAACAGATAGATATGTTTTTACTAGTGTGCATGCAACATATTATTTGTGTCATTAAGATTCATTTAGATATGTTGAAATCATGCTGCTTCAAACAGAGGAGATCTCATATGATGGGCAGATGATGGAGACAGTGGTGGGCATACTTGTTAAAAACTTAAAAACTCATTCTAGTTATTAGTATTTGCAAGAATCTGCTAGCATTCACAGAAATATGTGTATAAAAAGAAATAGGTCATGATTGAAAATTCATGTGAGAAGAAGCAGGGGCATCACACATCCGAGTTGTAAGACCACTTAAAGATACTGCATGCCAATACTGATACGCAGGTGACTGATTTATCTCTACATATTTCACAGGTTTTTTCTAGAATTTTAGAAATTTGGTGGAGCTCTTACTGTTTTTGAATACTTGAAAGTCATCTCAGATAAACCAGAGGAAAGGTGAAGAACCCTTTTCTAGTACTCGATCTTCTTAAGTCTTACTGATGCCAAACATTAATATAAATTATCCAGAATCCAAAAAGTAACAAGTTTTGGGTGGCATAGTTAATAGAAATTCACTTCCAGAATGAGAGACAAGAGTATGAAAATGTGGATTATAATCATAGCTGTAGTAATTGTATTTCTGATTATTGTAAAATTAAATGTAAGATTAAATTATGTAGACATACATTTGCAAATTGAACACACACTATGACAAGTAAATCTAATTGTGTATCAATAGTAACTTTACACAAATGATGAAATTATACTGGCACTCTTAATTACCTTTTTCAAATTTTATTTTATTTTACACAGAGAAGAAAAAACAATAGAAAAACAAAAAAACAAGAGACAAAAAATAGCTACAGGAATAATAGAAAAACCAAAACACTAACAAAATAGGTTTTCAAAACAAGATGATAGGAATTTAAGAATAGTTGTAATATTGTTCTTCAAAAGAATATGTAATATGTTCATCAAAAGAATTCTTCAAAAGAATTTCTTAGATTACCAATATAGACATGAAAAATTGATCTAGTCATAAGAGTATTAGCTGTTCATTTACAAGAACTAATAAATTAGTAGCATAAACACCTTAGCAATTCTATGAATATATAAATTATATAAAGATATATGAATATATATCTTTTTCCTTTTCCCTTTCCTCTTTTCTCCTTTCCAGTTATTTTTCCCATTTGAGCAGTTTCTCACAGTTGCACAGTATATATTGTAGATATTGGATCTTATTGGCATGTTTAGTTTCTTATGCTAGGGAGACAGTATTGTATCTACACATGAGACATGTATTTCACTTGCGAGCATGATCTCAACTCTCATCCATTTACCTATAAAAACCTTGACGCAATCCTTCTTTATAGCTGAGTAGTGTCCATTGTATAAAAATACATCTTTTTTATCCATCCCTTGGTTGATGGACATTTGGGTTGTTTCCAAGAATTGGCTATTACAAATTGTCCTGTTATATACATGGATACACATATATGACTGTGATATGATGTTTGTAATTCTGCGAAAATGCCCTGAAGCGGAATAGCTGGATCAAATGGGACCTCTAATCTGAGCTCTTTGAGGAACCTCCACACTGATTTCCATAGTGGTTTTACCAGCCTACACTTCCGCCAACAGTGGAGAAGAGCTCCTTTTCCCCCACAGTTCCTCCAGCATTTGTTATTGGTTGATTTCTTAGCTTGACCATTCTTTCTGGAATGAGATGGAATCCCAGTGCTGTTTTAATCAGCATTACTCTAATGACCAATGATGCTAAACATTTTTTCATATATTTATTTTCCATTTGTATTTCTTCAGCTGAGAATTGTGTATTCATCTCAGATGCCCATTTTTGGACTGTGTCTTTGATTTTTAGAGGCCTGATCTTTTTAAATTCTTTATATGTTCTGGATAGAAGTTCTTTATCTGAGGGAGAGTTGACTAAGATTTTTTCCCAGTTTGTGGGTTTTGTTTTCACTCTGTTAGATATTTGTTTTGGTGATGCAAAACCTTTTTAATAAGACAATCCCAGTTGTTGATTCTGGGAAATATTTCCTGTGCAGTTGATTTTTGTTCATGAACTCTATACCTACTTCTATATCTTCAAGATTTCCACCTACTGTCTTCCAGCACATTTAATGTTTCTGTTTTAATATTTAGATCTTCGATTCATTTTGATTTTAGTTTGGTGCATGGTGATTAGTCAGAAAAACTAGACAAGAGAGAAATAAAAGGAATGAGGATAGAAAAGGAAGTTAAATTATCATTATTTGCAGATGACATGATACTTTACATAGAAGAACCCCAAAACTCCTTTGAAAGACTTCTAGATCTAATAACCAAATTCAGTAATATAGCTGGATATAAAGTCAACACTCAAAAATCAATAGCATTCCTGTACACAAACAAGAAATTCAGTGAGAGAAAAATAAGAGAAACCACATCCTTGTAAATCACACCCCCAAAATTGAAGTTCTCAGGAATCAAGCTAAGGAAGTAAAAGATCTGTGCATTGAAAATTACATTGAAATTATATCAACGTACTCTGAAAGTATCAATGTACTCTGAAAAAAGAAATCAAAGAGGATTTCAGAAAATAAAAAGACAGGAAGAACTAGCATTGTGAAAATGGCCATTCTCACAAAATTCTTATACAGATTTAATGCAATCCAAATCAAAATACCATCAACATAATCTAGAGAAAATATTCCTAAAATTCATATGGAACCAGAAGACACCTAGAATAACAAGACTATCCTGGACAAAAAGGAAAGGCAGGAGGCATCTCAATCCCTGACTTGAAATTATACTACAAAGCTACTGTGATAAAATCAGCATGGTATTGGCAAAAAACAGACCTGATGATCAATGGAATAGATTAAAAGATATAGCCACAACTACAAACATACTCAGCCACCTCATCTTTGACAAAGAGGACAAACAGGTTGACTGGAAGAAAGACAGCCTCTTTAATAAGTGGTACTGAACAAAAAGGCTTTCCATACGGTGAAAAAAACACTCTTAATTTTCTAATTCAAGTGGTTAAATTTACGGCAGAAACATTCTATGTGGTAATTACTAATGTCAGCATTGATACTATGATATTCTTATATCTTCATGTAAATCAAGCATGAGATGTCAGCAATCAAATGTTCAGTATATCAGGATACTAATGATAGTTTATGAAATACATGAAAACACAGATTGTTTTCTCCTGATGAGAAAGGTAAGACAAAGATATAATTCCACATGTAGTAAATAGTCTTTTAAAAACAAGTAAAGTTATGGCTGAAGATTATAATTAGCTCTGTGTTTTTGATCAGTTATATTCTCTATTCAGCATTCTTGTCATTTTTGTAGACAGAAAGTATCAATTAATCTTCACAAAGAAAATGGAAAACTAGAACACATCGAATATCACTGAAATTAACTATAATTATCATTTCACTTTATTCTTTGAAGAAAGACCACTGGTGTGTCTCTAACTGAAAAAGTTCTAACGAGACTTCATCAATTGTGAAAATATATCTAGGGATCAAACAGGGAAATTTAATGCCAAATGAATTGGATTTATACCATTTTAGGGGTTGTAAATATTACAAAAAGTCAATAGAAAAGTGTGTAGTAAACTGTAAATAAAGGAGTGACCATGCAGACATAATCACACAATTTAAGTTTGTCAAGCTAGTAGATGACAACTATTTTGTTGCATTAAATTTTAATTCATTTTAATATTAGCATTATGTTCTTTTATTTCCAAGAGGAGTACATATAAAGTGCCAACAGTAACTTTGAAATTTTATCCCTTTTCTCAGAATGATGCTCTCAAGCAATGTGTTCCATGAGGTGCTTTGAAGTATTTTATTTTCCTTTTTAGATCTCAATATTTTCTAATTTTCTTACAGCAATACATACAATTTCAGTAATATAAAATGAAAATAAATTACTCACTTCAAACACTCCATTTAATTCTATAGGTAAAGAAAATGAGGAACAAACTTGCAATGATAATTTAAAAATCATTATGAGGTCATATTTTAATCTAATTTTTCTATTTTTTGTACACTAACTTAACCTTGCCCACTAAAGAAATGCAAAACTCCTTGAAAAATGGTTAACTGCAAGTATCTGGCAGAAATATGTCAGAGTACAGAAAATAGATAAGATAGGAAAAACAACAGTATCATTCTCAGCCTTGTAAGGATGTGATTTATTGTTTCATCTTTGTAAACACACACACACACACACACGCCCAAGTCATTGTGGAATAAAATTGGTGTCAAAGCTTTGTATGTACTGCCTTAATTAAATTATTCTGTATCCAATACTTAATTATTTTAGAAACTAGGAGAAGTTATTTAACATTTTAAAACTCATTTTATATACTTATGAGGAAAAGTTATTATTGATCTAATAGATTTATAGTTATTTAGATTACATATGTAAATCACCAAAAGATCTGAATTTTAGACTAGCTGATTAAATATTCACTATTAAACTTCCATTTACTATCATCACTATTTTTATAATTCCTTTCTCAAAAGTTATTTTAACTAGCTACTAACACTTCTCTCTCTTAGGTGCTAATGTAAATTCTATAGATTTAGTGACAATGGTTCTCATACTCTCAATACTTTAAACACATATTCATTTGTTCTTCTGTTTACTATGATGAACTTTAATACAACAAATATCCTGTATATTTTTTACATGTAAATATGATAGACTTAAGGTACTTTTTTCCATACTGGTGTTTAACACGGATTCACTTCAAGAAACAAAGATAAGCATGTGATCATCCACAGAACTTGCTTCGGACTTTAAACTTTGATTTATAACCAATATGACTGTTGTTGCATAACCTATGAAATTCCAAGCTTACTCTGACAGTTCTAAGAGAAAATAAACAATTCTCAGTTCAAAAGGGAAGTAAATCTTTTGGGTGAGGATGGAGCACACTAGCTATTAAAGTCTTAAGGCACATCTAGGAAGTTTACTTTCTGTGTTCTGAAGACAGAGAAGCATTGGAATTACAGAATGGGAAGAAAGTCACAGTATCTTCTGATTGTGGTGGTCCTTGTGGCATATTGCATTCATAAGACTATCCCAGAATTTTTTTTTTTTATTTTGAAGGTAGTAAAGCACAACAAAGCAAGACAGAACAAAGCTAATCAAAATAATGCAGTGAAATTGGTACAGAACTTCAGGGCAGGAAACCAGGATAACAGTAATAGGTACCATAGTATATCTTGTTATCTTCACAATAGTTATCTATTCAATCAGGTATAGCAAAATCAAACCAAAAACAGAACATTATAAAATCTGTCAAAGCAGAATATTGAATAGAGCAAGACAATTGATTGGAACAAAGCAAAACAGTGAAAGTGATATTTGCCTTCAAAGAGAAAATAGAAGAAATCCCCCATATTTGCGATATTGCCTAAGGTCATCCTCCCAAGAGATGCTCAGACTTCTGGCCCCAGGTCAGCATAATCAACCCAACAATACAAGCATTTAGTTGCTTTATGTGCCTTAGCTGCTATCAACTCTGGTGGTCCTGGACACCTTCCAGCTGCTAAATGGGGTGGGGTTGGGATGATGGGCTGTTTGATTTTCAGCCCTCCACCAGTAGGCTCTTCCTGGCACACCCACCGCTCACTTGTGCCTCTACTTACTAGGAGGAAGGACCTGTTGCTTTCTTGTTCAGCCCCCAAGTTCCAACAAGGCTGGATCTCAGAAGACGCTAACTTGTTCTCTCCCTGGTGTGCCACTGCTCCCTCGTGCAGCCACTTACCAAGGAGGAAGAAGACTTGTTTTCTTCTATCCTAGAAAATTTGAGGAGCCATGGAGACTAATGTGGTACAACAATTGTCTGAAAACTTTTGTACATTTGATAAGCCTGAAATTTTATGAATTCAGATTTGCATGGAATTTTGTAAACTCCAACTTGCATATGATGTGAAGTTAAATTTCTAGAATTCTGTTCTTTTCATTTATTAATTCACTGATTCATTCCATTTATTGATTTAAAGCATGTGTTGTGGTATTTGATTAAACTTAGTATTTATATTACAATTATAAATGAGGAGCCATTTCAACAGATTATATTACTGAATTACATTGTTTAGATACCATTAATGTCATGATCAGGGTCATCTTTTGTAATTATTATCTTATATGCTGGTTGGCATTTAAATTCTGATAATAATCTGGAGATCATTTTACCATGCAGCACTAGTTGCGTATTTTTATGCATTCTTCTATAGGTTTCAGAGTATGTAACAAAGTCATTAGTTTTCAAGAAACTGTGAAGGCAGCACTGTTGACACATGCCCAGTGTTACCCAAGAGAGGTAACATATGCAGAAGTACAAGGGTAAATCCTGCTGTGTCATGGAAGCTGGCTGCTTCCCAGAGCAGCTCTGGCACAAACAAGACAGGTGTGGTGTTCTCTGGCACCTTTGAGATGTTTTTCAGTGTTTTAGTCACTTTGCATTTAAAGTTTATTTTCAGAATGTAAACAAGGTAGATATAATTTCTTTTATTCTCATTTATTCCCCTCTTTGATTCTTTGTTAAATCTTCCTAAGCAAACAAGGAATCAGTTCCCAACGAATAGATATTTTAGTGGGGTGATAATAAATCGGAATTAAATGAATGAATTTCAGATGATAAAAAGTGACTTGAAGGAGATAAAACTAATGTGGGTGAATAGTGCAGAGAGGGCTACTGCATTCATGATTGGAGGAAGCTGTGAAAAAGATGAAAGTATTGTATCTATCAATACTCTAAATGCTGAGGGAAATATTTCCAGTGTACACAGCAGCAAACACAAAACTCCTAGCTACACAATTTTGGCAAGTTAGAAAAATAACATAGAACAATTGCAATTGATGGGAATATTGTTGTAATTTAATTTGAAAAAGTAACATGGCATATTGTACAGTGTGGTTTGTGCCCAAAGATAGTACATTTTGATTTAATTCTGTGTGTAACATGCTATCAAGAGTTTTAAGAAGTGGTTTATCTTTCTAATGCTTGCTCTATTGACCCTTTTGTTTGGGAGATATCATAGGGGGTTTTTGTTTTGCTTTTGGTTTTCACTTTATTGTTGTTATTATTTGACCATAGCTATAAATTTCAAGCCATACATCTATTTACCTGTGAGCTTTTCTTGCTCTGTAATTCTTTAGTTTTATGCTTTGCCTTCAAATCTTGGTTTATACATATATTTTCAGGTTTCTCAAAGGAAATACATTTCAAAAGTAATTTTAATGTGTTTTTGTTCCTAAATTACTTACCTTTTGTTTATTGTGTTCAATTATTTCCTTGACTCTTGGGCTTTTTCTGATTGGTTTGGCTGCCTTTCTTCAAATCCATGTCAATCAATAAGAGTTTCTACTCACATGTTTTATTGAAGAATTATAGTATAAATGAAGAATCAATGATCAGAATTAGTTCTACTGGACTTAATCTGCAAATACCACTTCCTAATTATGTAAACTTAGACTTCTTACCTTTCTTGAGTTCCTTTTACTTGTCTCTCAAAAGATAATGATAATGTTATCTATTTCAGATAAAGCAAGAATAATTTTACTGAGACCAGAACACACAGAGTGCTTGGCAAACTGTCTTATTGGCTAGTAGACTGGAGGCAGGCAGATTGGCTTTTTCTTTCTCTCCCATTCATCTCTTCACTCTCAGACCTGTCTCCCTTCATACATCTACCACTATAGTCACACCTCCTGACATCAACAAGGCTTCCCTTCTCTCCAAAGTACAATAGTACTTTTGCACCAAATTTTTCTCTTTACATGTTTGTTGACTTATATTGTTAAAAGAAGGTCTTTCTTTTGAATATTAGGTAAATGTACTTTCAGTTTTAAGACTCAACAGGCATTAGCTAGCACAAGCTGGTCTCTCTCAAAGTATTGGATGCAGATTTCTTGGAACATTTATATTATTTTTTAACAGTTCATTACCTATCTTTCACCCTTCCGCTGGAAGTGCCTGAGAAAAGATTTGTCATGTTCACCTCTGGAACTCTAAAGATGAGTAAGTAAACTGAGCAATTTTGTGAAATAATGATTCAATAAGTACATTTCTTTTTTTAATAACAATTATTGTCTACATAAGCACTGCATTTCTGATTCTTCTAAAAAGATAAAGGAGATTCCTTTATAAGGATGCCATTCACTTCATTTGATCTAATAAAGAATTGATAGATACTTAAATGCTCAAGAATCTCTTTAAATTTAGAATTTGAAAATAAAGTGGTGTGTAACTTAAGTTTTAGGGTACATTTCTGGAGTTTCTGGGACTTTATAATTTTTTACATTTACTAGCCATAACTACAGTACTAAACGAAGTTCCTCCAACTTCAGATGACAAGTTCATTGTAACTGAAACAAAATTCAACATTACTGCCCATGTATATGTGCCAAAGAGGAAGATAGAGACAACAAGAAGGATGATATTTTTTATACATAGTGGTGGATTTTTTTTTTCTGGAAGTGCTGGTAAGTAACTGCTTTGAATAATCTCTGTTGCTGAAGCAGTTTGCAAAGATTTTCCTAAAGGTTTTGTACAAACCTTTTTGTGTAGATGTTAGACACATCTGTATTTTTGTGACTTGATCTCTCACAAAGTTTTATTCTTCTTTGAAGCTCCAAATAAGTCTTTCTCACTTATATATACCTTTCTTCATCAACCTAGGTAGAGCTGCAAAGACAAAATGCTTCTGGTTCATTGCATTTGTTTAAGAAATCATGGAGTACAGGGAAGAAATAAAGAAAAGAAACAAAAGGAAAAGAAAAGAAAAGAAGAAAAAATCATACAGTACATTGCTAGTTGTATGTTTTTCTATTTGATATTACAGGACCAGATGATGTATTGATTTTTTTATTCAAATGTTTATTTTGTGCCTAGAAATCTTCCAGGAACTTTAGATATGTCTTGCGGATCTTGGAAGACAAAAAATTCTTCTCAGAGTTTAAATTCAAATGAAGACAGTATATATGTAAATAACACAGTATATTATAAAGTGACAAACATAGCTCATAATAGAGAAAAGTAATTGATATGGAGTAAAAGTTGCAGAATTCTAGGTGTATAGAGAATTAGACCATAAATTGGAATGTGTTCAGAAGTGAATATATTGCAGAAAGGATCTAAGTCTTGTGACTAAGAAAATCACTTACCCTGTTTTTTTTTTTTTTAAAAGTAGTAGAAATACAACAGAACAAGACAGAACAAAGGCAATTGAGACAGTGCAGAGAATTTGGTACAGAACTTCACAGCAGGTTACCGGGATAACAGTAATAGGTACCATAGTATATCTCATTATCTTCACAATAGTTGTCTAGTCAATTAGGCATAGAAAAATCAAACCAAAGAAAGAACATTATACAATCAATCAAAAGAGAATATTGAATAGAGTAAAGCAATTAATCATAATGAAACAAAACTGAAAATAACATTTGCTTTCAAAGAGAAGATAGAGGAGACCCCCCCCATATTTGCTGTATTGCATACAGTCATCCTACCAAGAGATACTCAGACCTCTGTCCCCAGTTGCTAAAGTGGAGGGAGTTTGGGATGTTTGATCACAAGCCTGTGCACCGGTAGGCTCACAGGACACACTACTGGTTCTCCTCCTGGCTCAGGTACAGGAAGGTGCTTACAAGAGGGCAGCGGGCGAATTGCTTCTTTGTGCTGCCTCCTGGGTTCCACCATGGCCGTGGCTGGATCTCAGGGCAGTGCTCTGGTTCTCCTCTTAGCTCACGCCAGAGGAAGGCACTTGTCAAGAGGTGGTGGGTAAATTGCTTCTTTGTGCTGCCTCCTGGTTTCCACCATGGCCCTGGCCAGATCACAGGGGTGGCTCTTACTCTGCTTCTGTTTCATAGTACTTAACTTTCAGCAAGTAGAATCCACATTCAGGAGAAGGGTGCATACTGGGAACTAAGTTAAAAACTCTAAACTCCACAGGGAAAGAACAGTCCAGAGAAGAAACATTACAGCAAAATGTGTTAATTGATGTGACAGTTCTGGAAAGCTGAAGGGGTGTGGGGAAGAAAGAAGAGAGGGAGGGGCAGAAAAAAATTTTCTGACATGAGATGATCACGCTGTTTCATAACAGATGGCGTATTTACCAGGAGGGTGTGGACAGGTCCCTGGAAGACAGAAACACAAGTATCAGGTAGAAGAATAAGGCAACCAGCAAAACATTAAGAACTGATCAGAGAGGTCATAAAATGAAAAAGGACACCAAACAAGGAAGAAGAACTAATGAGAAGTGCTGAATGGTATAAAGATGCCAAGTGGGCGGGATGGAGACACGTCTCATGAATGCTGAACTTAAATGTTAATTGTGCTGGGTACAAGCTTGATAGATATTTATATAGAGACACATTCCAGCATGCAAAAGTAATAAGCAAATGGAAGGAATGCTTCCTTGACTTTAACAGACTTAGTTATAAAAGGAAAAAGTAAGAGAAAGATAGGATTAAGCAGAGAGTTAAGTAAAAAGCATGTTATTTCACATTTTGTGCTAGACTGGTCTGAACAATTTGGTGTATTAAAAATAAATGACATGATAAACACAAATAGATTAGAAAAGAGATAACTGATAATGTTGACCTACAAATGAACAATCCACATGGAAGAAATGAGGCAAAATTTGTGTCACTGGAAAATAATTGGGTATAGATGGAGCAATAGATATGGATAAGAGGAACATCTAATTTTGTCCTTAGACAAGAACAAAGAAGCAAAGACACACCTCAGCAAAATACGCTTTCACAAGAGTATGCAGAATAAGCTTTCACAAGAGTAGGACTGGTAAAAGTATTAAATGAGGGACTTGTAGACTTTTAAGGGGGAATAGTTCCATTCCACTTACATTTGCATAACTGTCCCCTTAACCCACACAATTGTTGGTGGGCCTTCTATGTTAGCATTACTCTACTTTTATTTCCTTGGCTCACTCATCCAGTGGCACATTGTTTATGTCGATGACTTGTCTTTTTAATCATTGAGTAACTATCTTATAAAGCAGTCGAATTAATCCTTCTATCTTGAGAGACTTTTAATTGTCTTCCAGAAAATGAAGTTCGTTAAGAAAGGCCAATGATGAAGCTTGGACAAGATGGGTAAAGGGTGAAGAGCAATTAGCAGGTTCAGGGGAAACCTGAATTCCACTGAGTTGTGGATGAATAGTTTCTTATTTAAGTAAATGTTAAATGTTAAATTTGTCTCCCTGTTATTTGAATGCACAGCACAGAAAGAAGTTCCAGAATGCAAAACAAGAGCAACAATATTTTCAGTGTAACATCCTTCCTTTCGTTTGTCCATTGTCACTAATATCCTAGTTTTACGCTTTTTATTTCACCTTTACATAAGTATGATCTCCTCTCAAGATGGTCAGCAGATGCTGCTGTTGCAAATAAGATCTTTATTGTTTTGCTTTAGGCCCAGATGCCTGATCTATCCAAAATCTCTTGTTCTTGAGTAGCTGAGATGTGATTATGCCAAAAAAAAAAATGCTTTTCACTTTACACAGAGGGGATAATTTAGAAAGAGTACTAACCCACCGTGAGTAGCATTCTTTCCTTTCCTTGTTTGTAACAAAAATATTCTAAAATTGATTATGATGACTGGTGCACAATTTTTTGAATACATTATAAATCACTAAAAATTGCATACCCTAAGTAAATTTTATGAACTATAATTCATATTTCAATAATGTGACTGTTTTAAATATTAAAACTTATGGTATTTAATATGCACATAGATATATAAATACTAAAATACATGTGTTTTCTTATGCAAAATATATAAACACCCACACATTAATCAAAATCTAAGAAAAAGCTTGAAGATAAACACAAAAGAATATCCAAATTTTCAAATATATAAAATTTAACAGAAACAAGGAGAATATAAATCAATCATATTATTAGTTCCTCTATACTTTAAATTATCACTAAAATGAAAAAGTCAAAAAACACCAAATGTTGGAAATAACAGGCATCCAAGACCCTTCCATAAACTGATTGTTTATGAATAGCTAGGTACACTATTTTTCAAAAATTTTTAACAATTTTAAATAAAGCCATTCATATAACTTTGTAATCATGAATACTGCATGTATATATCAAAGGAAATGCATGTGTTCATCAAATATCACCTACTAGAATATCCAGAGCAGCGCTTTTCTGAAAGCCTAAGATTGCAAGCAACAGAAACCCTCATAGCATCATTAAGTTGAAAAATATTTCTTTACTTACTTACTAATTATATAGTTATGTTGAGTATTATTAGGATTCATTCTCAATACATAATTTACTGATTATTTATTTAGTTGTGTTGAGTTTATTCATCATGAATAAATTTTTAAATGCACAGAAACGCTATTTTTCACTACACACATGATGTTATATGACAAATCTCTAGGGTTCATTCATATTATTGACTAAACCTTTTGATTATTAAGTCCCCATTCCTCCTTCTCCACAGACATTGGAAATCTACTTCTTTCCATTTCACCAAGAAAAAAATGAAGTAAACTTTACAAATTCTTAGCTTGACACTCACTCATATAATTCAATCTCACTTCCTGTTACTATAAGTGACCTAAGCATTCATGCTCCTAGGTACTAAGACTGCTTATTTCAGTGTGTGCACTTGGTTTCATCCTGTTTTGGATTCACAAAATCATCATCTTTAAGAGTTCCCATCATTAATTTCTCTCTTTACTGGTTTAACCTATGTATTTCTATTTTACATATCTGAAAAGTATGTTCTCTCCTTTTGAACATTTATCAAGAAAACATATCCCTTTTTTAAAACAGCACTTAACCCTATAGTATTTGTTTAAAACGTGGGAAAGCATTTATTTCTTATTCCACAGATTGTGTCAGATTCTGATCTAAACTTTAGATTTTTCCGGAAATGAACAAGACAAATTATTTTTCCAAGAACCTGAGTATTATGTGTGTACTCAGCAGATGATTGCAATCTAAGGCTTGAAGAATAGAATTTTTCATGGGATTTTAATCAAACAATAAAAACAAAAACTTTCCCAGGCAGAGATACTGGTGTATCTTGTTATCCTGCTAATAAGGAGGCTCTTGTTGATTCTGGGACAAATGACTGTAAAGTGGATTGCACAAGCGGAGACATGGTTGAGAGACAAGAATGGATGGAGAGAAAAAGGACTAGTCTGTCTTTAGAGCAAAATTGTGTTACCAGCACTCTATGAAAATCAGTTTCAGTAAGGTGGCTCTGTCAACCTATGAAAGAGATAACATTATGTCACTTAGTTGAAAGATGAAGAAAATGAGCACAGGGAAGTTAAATAATTAGTCCAAACTTATATACCTAAGAAATTGTTTTCTAAGATTTTATTATAGTTTTAGACTTTTTTTGTAATACTATATAGGAAAGCAATGCTTCTCTCATGGCACAAATGTATGTAGTGACATAATTCTTCACTATTATAAGTGGCTGTACACTTGAAAATAAAACAATTAGAAGTCAGCCGAACTAATCATATGAAGGCCAAATAATTCAAGAAAATTGAACTCAACAAATAATAAGGAATCATTCACAAATAAGAAACTGTGTTAAAATGTGTATCTTTCATTATTATGAAAATTGTACATAAATCATAAATAAAAATAAAAAGAGTAGAGCTAAAAAAATTGTCAAAGGGAAAGAAAACTTTAAAAATGGAATTAAGATTATCTGGTGAATAATAAAAAGTGACAGTAAAAGTCAAATAAAAATAAAATCTCTCAAATCATAGTGTAAGGAGAGCAAATATTAGAATAATAAATCCAAATATAATAAAAATAAAATTCTCTAATAGCTTCATATTGCACACAGAATTAAATCAAAGCATACCGCAGTTGAGCACAAGGCATTGTATTATATGGGCTCTTTCCCTATAAATTATTTTTTATTTAAAAAAAACAAAAAAAGGATATAAATGATACAATATTTCAAAAAACAGTAAGAAATTAATGCTAGTTAATATATTGCATATTGTTATCTTAGAAGTAGTTGCTTTGGTTATAAGATTTAGGTATAAAAAATATGACCAATCAAGCAATGAAAGCACAAACTGTTCTTTTTGATGAACTAAGAAAGATTAGTAGTATAGTTATGTATCATATATATATATATATATATATATATATATACATATATATACACACACACACACACACATATATATATATATACATATACATATATACATGTAATCTTTTCCCTTCTTCCCTTTTTGCTTTTCCCCCCATCCCACTTGTTCTTTCCTTTTAAGAACTTTCTTTCCCATTCATTATCATGATGTCTATCGTACATTTTAGATCTTATTACTCTTTCAGTTTTCTTAAAATTGCAACATTATTTTCATCAACTGCAGATGTTTTATGCAATTTACTTACCATATATATATATTTTTTTTCTTTTTTTTTGTACCGGGGATTGAACTCACGACTGCGTGCTTGCAAGGCAGGCACTTATGCCACTGAGCTAAATCCTCAGTCCCCTTTTCAATATTTTGAAGCTAGGAGTTTTGTTGCCATCTCCGCTGGGAAACTTTTTCCTCAATTCTTAGAGTGGTTGGTTTTTCATTCTTTGTATGTATAAGCACACGTTAATTTGTTGTTGTTGTTGTTGTTGTTGTTGTTGCTGTTTTGCTTCATAACAGCTTCAGTAGTAATCCTGCTTCACATCACCTGCTCAAATTAGTGACTTCGCCTCTGTTGTATCTCTTTAAGCCACTCTTACGATCTGAAATAATTCATTCTCTTGATTCTAATTTATTACTTCCCTCCTGCACTTAAATGTCAATTTTGCATGGGCCAACTTTGCTTGCTTGATAGAATTTGGCAGAGAATTGAAACGTTGATTGATTGAGAAAAAAAAGGAAACATAGCCTCCAATTATCCTAAATTCTGAAAGGAGAATGTTCAAAATGATGTGACTAGAATAATAGAAAAGAGTAACAGGAAAAGACACTGTGCAGACAGAGCTATCCCTCTCATGTGTGCTCTTTCCAGAGCTGCTCTCCTCTTCCATTTCTTCCCAGTGCTCTCTCATAAGCCAGAACATGTGCCACATATGCTGCCTGCAAAGATTTTCTTGAGAAATTGTTTCTATGATTTTTTTCTATATCCTGAATTCCAAAGAAGATTTCATAAAAGTCTGTATGTAGTACTCTGCTAACAAGGCAGACAATCTCTGCTTTAGAATATTTTTTTTGTACTGGAGATCGAACTCACACTTGCCAGGCAGGCGCTAGTGTCACGGAGCTAAATAAATCCCCAGCCCTCTGCTTTATTTGTGAAATTAATACCAACCAAACAACCAACATCCAATATAAAAATTTTAATGGCTGACCACAATCATGACATTAATGCTACCAAATCAAAATGATTGTTCTGTATGACCTACTCAAATGACATTTAGTTTATTTTCTTGATACTTACAAACCTGATTGCAATATATAACACTGCAAATAGCCAGTGTCATGTTTCTAAACAGAAAATATACAAAAGACATACCACTTATTTTGAAAATGCAAATAAATCAAACAGATTCTTGGAAAACTTCTTCAATGCTTATACACATCTGAATTTAAAATTCCAGACCTACAAAATGTACAAAAGTTTTTTGCTTTGTTTTGGTCTACATTAGTCTCCATGGCACCTCAAAATTATCTAGAAGTAGGGTGTACATGTAATATGCTACAAGAACTCCCACAATCAGGAAATACAGACTTTCTTCTTAGGCTATAAATTCTTTGCTTCTTTGCCTTTACAATCAGATAAGTAAATTTCTGGGATTTAACTGAATAATAAACAGTAGCAAGTATTTTCTAGCCCCACCCAGAAATATTACTTACAGAGTTTCTCCTCTTCCTTTTAGGGTTGTTGGAGTAAGGTTAAAATTTCATTGCTTATCTAGCAATAATTCCAGTGATGATAAGCTCAAGGTTCAAAGTGTAATAGAAACTTGGACAAGGTTTCTCAATGACCACACACATTGTTCCTGCAAACAAGCACGTATGAACCATTAGGCTGGGAACACATTTAATTTTAACCAAATTATCCATACAAAACACAAGATGCACAACCTTTGTTGGAAAAGAGTGCACCATGGGAAACAGAAAAATAAATAACCATAATTTTATAGAGTTGAGCATATACCAGTAAAAATATCATTTTATCTACTTTATTGAATTTGTATTATCATACAGGAAACTGAAATGTTTTCACTTAGGATAACTCTTGATAAAGGGATTACAAAAACTGTGGTGCAATGAAGGGAATGACAATAGTGAAAATTTACTATCTCTTCTACGACCCAATGCCTATAGAGTTTCTTACATAAAATGTGAATGAGTGTACACAATAAATTTATCTGATCAGTACTATTTTTCCTTCATAAATGAGTAAAATGCCTTAAAATGTTAAAATAACTTGATCAAGTTCATATGTCTTTAGGTGGTAAAGCAAGGAATATTTAGGTGGCTATAATAGCACAGTTCTTAATAGCTAAATGCTGGAAGCAACCTATATGTCCATTAGACAAGTGACTGGATAAAGAAAATGTGTTGCTGGTATGCGGTGAAAACCACTTGGCAATAAGGAATGAGTTTGACATACTTACAGGAGAATGGATGCATCTGAAAACATGAAATATGAAATAAACTGGACACACAAGTTTAAATACATATGATTTCTCTCATTTGAGTAATTAAAAATACAAAGTAAAAAGAAAAATAAAGAATTGATTAAAGGAAAGTGAGAGATAGGTCATATTAATAGTAAGGAAACCAAGAGACAGAGGTTGGGGAAAGGGGGAAGGGAGATTAAAAGATCTGACATGTGTGATATACAAGCAGCAACTATTTACAGTAAATGTAATCATTATATGCTATAAACATGAGATAAATTATAACAATCACAACAACAACAGCAATAACAAAAATAACCAGAATAGTGAAATAGCAAAGTGGATCTAGAATTAAAACAGAGGAAGGGAGGAGGGTAAGAAAGGGATGGGAAATAAAAAGAACAAAGATACACTAACAACACGAACCTACTATCTAAAAAAGGAGGTGAGTATTATGTACAGCAAACAACTACTAAAGAAATAAATGAAAACTAAGTGTACTATAGAAGACTTTGAAAAACAGGTTTGTTCTTCCACAAGTTAATGTGTGTCTGGATGTATACGTTTGTGTGCTCTAACTTGAAATACAAAGGGAAAATACTAAATTTCATTGCTGAAATAAGTGCTTTTGAAATTTTAGTGTACTTCTTACCACATCATTTTTCTGCTCTCTGCCATATTTTCTCTGACACCTGGAGCTCATTGTGTGTTATACGGGCTATGTTTTCTTTTAGCAGGAGATGAAAGAGGAGAAAAAGTAATCTAAAAATTGTTCATGTTCAACAATCCTAGGCCAGTTAGTGGACAGAGCCAGAATGAACAGATTTTAAAATTATTAGCTTGTACTGTTTCTTAAATTAACACAGATTGCCCCAGATATTTTCTGTTATATGTGACAGTCAAAGAAGAAAGTCAACCTGAAGGAAGGCAGTGATAAGTAGGTACTGTGAATGCATGTGCAGCAGGAATGTGGGAAAACAGGATGAATTTGATCATAGCAAACTATGTGCATGCAGGTGTACATGTTAATAAAATACTTAAAAATTACATAAATGATCTGGTTTGGGAAAGAAAACCAATTAATCAAATGTCTCTTAGAAAAATTTCAAATTGGGTAACTTAGAAAATAAGCCAACACAAGCAGTGGAATTCTAAACATAAAAAGCTTTTCCTGAAGCTGTCACTTACTCAGTTTTAAATTAAAAATGCAAAGCAAAATAGAACAGCCACTCTTACAGAGAGAGGAGACAGGGTTCGTGATGGCTGTAGTGATTTTATTTCTACAATTTCATTTCTGTAAAGTCTCTACCCTTGTTTTTTTATAGGCTGATCTTCTGTACATTGTTAATTCTTCTTCACATGGTTCTTTTCTTTAGGAGCTCAAACATATTGTTTTATTTTATTCGATTTTGTTGTTTTTGTTTTGTTTTGTTACTTGAAAGCTAAAGAAGCTCAACTAGACAAAATGAGAAAAATGATTAGTGATTTTGTACTAGATGTGACTGATATATAAAATCAGAGCAAATATTTGCTGAATAAATAAATCAATTATTAAATAAAATATCTGTAATTTACCCAAATTCCAGATAGTAAATAATCCATTAATTCAGGCATACTTTTTAAAACATTAAAATCCTATGTACTGTTTAATTTTGATTTCTACCTTACTTGGTAAGATAAATAGAGCTGAAATAAAAAGATACATATTTTAAAATGTGTTAGCTCTGCTTTTATAAAACAACTCTAAAAGTTTAGTCCCTATATGTGACTATAAACTGCTATGATGAAACATATTTGTTATAATTTATAAAAAAAATTATTCAAATAATTTTTCTGAGAACTGATATAAATCCTATTCAATGAAATAAGAGAAAACAATAACTTTGTACACTTTCATCAGGCAGGTGGTGCTCCTCTGTGCAGAAAACACTTAACTTGGTAAATATTGAACACACCAAATATTAAAATCCTAAGTTTATGTCCTATATATCATTCAAGATTCAATATATTCTTCCATAAGAAACTAGATTTATTATAAAAATCAATCTTATTTATGTCATTTTAGTATAATTTTTTAATCAGTCACTTTATATTTATTTTTATTAACTTATAATTATTATTTAGCTTTTATAATTCTTTTTTTTATTTTAAAAAGGATAGAAATGATACCAAATTTCAAAAAACAGTGGGAAATTAACACTACTTAATATATTGCATGCTGTTATCTTAAAAGTATTCACTCAGGTAACAAGATCTAGGCACAAAAATGATCAATCAAACTGCACAAACTGTTCTAGGCAACTATACTACTATTGTTTAGGTTTTAAGTAAGAATACACTGATAAGAAACATAATGAAATATAGATATGGAATGTAGGTGAAATGTTTATAAGGATGGACAAAATTCAGTATTACCTCAAGTAAGTAAACTTTATATTGGAAAAACAAAAGAAAAGGAAATAATTTGAGCCATGAAGAATGAACATGATCACTTGTAGTCTAATGGTTTTAATCTTTATAAAATTATCGGGGAAGGAGTCAAGATGGCCAATCAGTGAGCAACAAAACACAAAGCCTCCTGGGAGAAACAACTCATAGGCCAGAATAATGTATCCTCTTGACACAGGAAGAAATTAAAACGTAATAAAGCTCATCAAACACGTTGAGACTACAACTGGAATAGCCCAAAATTATAGGGCATGGTGTTTTTGCTGCAACCCACCTAGTTTGCACTGGCCTGAATTTGCTCCAGCTTGAATCCATGCTGGCAGAGCTGCCCAAACTCGTTCCTGCCACCACTCACAGGAGCCACAGCAGCACCGAAGATGGTTGGTGAGCCCAGTGGAGAGCAGAGCCAGTGAAGGAACCTTCATTAATCCACTATCAGTGCTGGGAATGAGACCCCCCCATGGGAAGGGTGCAACCAAATGGGTGACATGTTAGAATTGGGCAGGAGGAGCCTGAACTGGGAGTGACAGTGACTTCAGTTGTTTGCTCCCTCCCCAGAACAGATTCCTGGGACTTGTTTTGGACTGGGCCATGCCCTTGGCTGGGACCCAGTGAGCTGTCCCAAATTGATTCCCTGCACCTAGCACACACTAACCTGGTGAAGGTCCCTGAAGTTTGGCTGGCCAGGCAGGGAGGGTCGGCATACACAGCTCCTACTTACATCTTAGTGACAAGAGCAGGCAGGATAGGGTGGAGGTCCCTCACTAGCATGCTTTGGAGGAATCATGGTCAACAGGGAAGGGAGCTGGGACCTGAACTGTAACTTGTGTGGAGGAAGCCAGGGACCATGACAGGAGAGAGAGGTGAGAGGAGGTCCCCAGCCCAGAACCCTGAAAACACTGATCCAGGAGAAGGAAAAACAAGGGAGACTGAGGGTGGCAAACACACAACATCAGACATGGCTTCAATGGACATTAAGAGATATCTTTGGGACCTTGTAGACGAGCTCAAAACTGAAATATTAAATCAGGTAAAGCAAGATATGAGTAGAGTAATAAAAGAAATGCTCTCAGGAAGCATCTATCAGGATGATACAGATAGAAGAAGGGAGGAACACACAAAAAAAGGGGAGAAACATTCAACAAAGTATATAAAGAAAATATAGAATACATGAAGCAGATTCAAAGAGACTACCAGGATATTAAAAACTCCATTGAAAGCTGGCAAAACTCCTTAAAAGAAACTAAGGATAGACTATCAAAAGTTGAAGACAAGTTTGCAATGTGTGATCATGAAAGGAAAGATCCCTTAAAAATAACAAGGAAACAGGCAGTAACAATACAAAGGCTAGAAGATGACATGAGAATCTACAATTTAAGAATAAGAAATGTGAACAAAGAAGCAGGAATACAAACAGGTGAATTACAAAGGCTATTCACAGAAATAATTAAGGAAAACTTCCCAAGCATGGGAAAAGAAAATGACATTTGGTTGTGTGAGGCATACAGAATTTCAGCCACCTACAACCAAAACAGAGCTACACCCAGACATGTAATAATCAAGATACCAGAAATTCAATATAAAAACAGAATATTAAAAGCCATCAGAGAAAAGAAACAGATTACCTATAAAGGTAAGCCAATCAGGATTACAGCTGACTTCTCTACACAGACCTTCAGATCAAGAACAGCTTGGAGCAAAGTATTCCAAGCCCTAAAAGAAAATAACCTCCAGCCCAGATTGATGTACCCTGAAAAACTGTCACTAGAAATTAATGGAGAAACAAGATGCTTCCATGACAAAGAGGAACTGGGCAAGTTTGTGACCACTAATCCAACCCTACAGAGAATACTGAAGGACATTCTAGAGAGAGAGAAAAAAATACCAGGATTTTAGGAACAGTGGCAGAAAGGCCTCAGTGAGTGGAGCAGGCAGTACAATGAAGGAGAAAAGTGGACAAACAAAGGCAGAAAAATAGCATAGCAGAAATGAGGCAGAGAAGGATAACTAGAAACTCTAACTTAGATGGCCTTGATATGCTATACTCTTAATAGTGCACCACAATCTAAAACCCACATTACTTACACTACTCTGCTTAGATGTATTATATTCTGTTCCAGTCATTCTACTTGTACTAGATTTGAGGGCACAGACAGTTATCCCAAAAATAGCAGGATATAGTATGGTAATCATCCTTAATTTCCTATTAACTTAATCTAAAGCTTTGTAAAACCTACACTGTTTTACCATGACTGATCATAATCGAATCTGGCTTGTTAGATTGCTGTTTTGCATTGATATATTTTATTCAAAACTGTTATGATTGATATCAAGTCTGAGAGTATAGGCAACTGCACTTAAGATGACAAGATTCACTAGAATATCCACTCTGGTTTAATTATTACCTGCGTTTAAAGTTTTATACTGTCTACAATATTTTATTTTTACCAATATTGTTATGCACTGCTATATTCAATTATAGTGCTATATTCAATTATGTCTGATGATACAGACAATTCTATTGAAGATAATAAGAAACAACACAGTAATCATTGTAGATCAACTTGTACTGTGGTTTTATATGACTTTTTGGTTTCATGTTTTTATAGGAATTTATTTTGTTTTGTCTTGCTATGTTTTGTTTTTCCCTCTAATACAGAAAGGTTAGAAATACATGTAGAGACTCATGTATGCATAGCTGTTTACGCTCTTACTGGTTGAATATCTACTTTGTATGCTTTAATTTTGTAACTTGAACAACTATTTCTAAGAGGACAATATGTAATTGATCAACTAGTGATTTCTTTTTGTTTATCTTTTTTCTGAAATTCTGTATTATCTCTACCCTTTACATGCTTTTGTTTCTCTTTAAATAAAAAACAATAAAAAAATAAAAAAATAAAATTATGATATGCTTTAGAGATTGTTCTCTCAAGGTCTATCATACATTCCTACAGATGGCATTATAGATTGATCAGTGCAAACATTAGAGAGACAAAAGAATGTATCTTAAATATTTGATGATTAATGCAATGGAAGAGATGAAAATGAACACAACTCTGATTCTAGTTAATTAATGTAAGTAAATTAAAAGCAGCAAATTCTAAGCTTAAATTTTTTTGATCTTTATTATCTTTTTATTCATAGCATTAGGTTGCTTTACTCCAATATAATAGCAAGTGTACATTTCACAGCCTATTAATGGAGCAAAGACAGTGAGAGAATATGTTGGAGACCAGGCTGTGCAGGGTTAAACTTCTGGACCCAGGGACCTTTGGTTGTGTTGCAAAACAGTGTACACACAGTGCATTCAGGTCAAGATAACATCACACTGAAGCAGCCTAAGACATGGGTTGCTTATACCCCCTATTCCAGAGCAATAAAGTTGCCAACATTATAGAGATCAAACAGTCATTTTAATTAGCAAAATAAACTGCTTGGAGAAGTCTTTGAACTGACTCCCTAGGTCATACTTAGTTCACATTCTTATCTCAGTATCCCCTCTCTTTAAGTAAAATTCAAATACATTTGGGGTCCCTGGAGAGTTCTTTGCCCCTACTACCAGAGAGTCACAAACTCCCTTAGTGACTTTTGTGCTTTCTGGTTACTCCAAAATCATAGTACTGGTGTCTTTCATTTAAGCAATTCATCATCCACTCAGTTAGGAGTTTGGGGTTAGAAGAAGACTCTGATAACTGGTGCCTGAACCAGGGAGCTGAAATCCTTGGACTGGGAGTTTTTAACCTAAATGAGTAAGTCCACTCAGAGTGGAAAAGGTTTGAGTAAATAAGGCCTTCACAGGAAAAAACTTCACCAGGGACACCTGGGAAGAGAAAGAAAAACTTTTCATGAGAAAGAGGGGTAAGCCTTCCATCTGTGAAAAGCAATTATCCAGGAATAAAACATGAGGCAAATCACAGATAAATTTCAGTTCTGTTACAGAGCTCATTGCAAAAGACTCCAGCCTCAGGTGTGAGGGTTATCACCCCAGAGGCCTTCAGAAAAATAAAACAGTTCAGCCTGAAAGGCCCAAGAAAAGCTACACTAAATGCTTAGGGGCTTGTGTGCCAATGAAAGACTTAACAAAATATATCACAAGAGGTAACCAAACATAATCCATAGTTTCCTCAGACAGGCACTATATATATTGATAATTGGGAAAGAATTGGGAAAAATCTTAAAATGGCACATGATAGAGAAAAAAATTATTCATCCTGATATTTTCTCCACTTGGCATCTGGTCCATTCAGTCATGGATCCCTTACAGAGCTCAGTCATCAATTTCTGCTCCAGGCAAAGAGAAAACAGTATTTCCAGGAGAGGCTTCCACCCTCAAGGGGGAAGCTCTGCTGGAAGAGCTGACTTTCCAAGGACAGAAGTCTTTATCAAGTGGTTAGTTATCATCACCAGGAATACTGTTGGAAGAAAATAAGGTTTGAATATGTGTCAGAGTGCATAGAGAAAACTAGACTGGATGCTGTACATGAAGGAAAGGGACATGCAATGTAAAGTACTATTAAGATGAAATAAAATACAAAGACATTAATTGTAGATAAAAGGTTTTTATTCCTTCCAAATTCTTATTGTAAGAGTTCTTTGTTAATTCACCTACAAAATGTTCTAACTACTGTTTATAATTACAAAAAAAATTGTGAAAGAGTTGTTATAATTCAATTTAGTCAAAATATATCTGACTGCATTCTGATTCTATGACAAATTATCTTATGTGTATTTGTTGTCTTATGTGTATTTGGTTGACTGCCCAATCTGTAAACAATTGTCTTACTTGAGATCAACAAATTTTTCTTTTTCTTATATTTTTGGATTTTTGAAACATTTGTCTATAATTTAAATTGGCTTATAGGTAAATGTCATTAAAATTAAAAACATACTTCCACCCAGGTTGCCAATGGACTAAAGTGATATTAAGATTGGTTTTATAAATGTAATGCATAATTTTGTCTATGTATAGTAATGTGAGTCTTTTATTAGTCAAAAATGATTTATTAATGGTTATTATGTGGTTCTTGTAAGTTATCAAAAAACTTTTAAGATAAATAAACAAAAATTCCTTGGGCTAAGGAGAAACTACTGGAAAGGACTCCCTTTCATGACTAAGGCATCTATTGCCTGGAAATAATTATTTCATCTTATTTCTTATGAAAATATACTGTTGGTACAAAACTGAACAAACAAAAGTTTTCATATGGTTATAACCATTATTGCTAATCTCACAATAAATTAAATATAATCAGGGCTTCAGATGTACAAGTCTTCTAGGATGTAAAAATAGGATTGTTTTTGGTGATAAACATTTTCTTTCAAACTCAAATGTCTGCCTTTCTCTTGTGATCCAGCTACTTATGATAGGAGGTCATCTGTCTTAGTTACTTCTTGCTCGTTGCTGGGACAAAATACTTGACACTCAAAATGAAGGAAGGAAAGGTTCATTTCTTACAGTTCTTGGAAGTTTCAGTCCATACTCAGTTGGCTTCAAGGTAGGGTGGCGTGGCAGGGCCACAGTTCATGGTACCTGCAAGCAGCAAGGTAGAAAACCAACAGGAGAGACACATCTTCTCGCTGTTACATCATATCCTGGCTCCACCACTGGGCAGGTAAAACACTTACAGCACCAATCCAAGTGCTAGACAATGAACTAATTACAAATGCTAGATTTGGTCAAATTTCATGAGATTTGGCGGCTACTGACATAAACCATGACACCAGTCAAATGATATTTTTTACAAAAGCTTACATGATGTGTATGATATGTATAGACAGATAAATAAGTATCACTGCAGTTAGAGATGTTTATACATTAAACAGTCCAGATAATGTCACAAACTTCTTCAATGACATCCTATTACAGGACAACAAATTAGATAAAAGCTTCTTAATGTACTAGAAATGATTGACTACAAAGGTGGTTCTACACCTTTTGGATGGAGATTTCATGTTACAAAAAATGTCATCATGATTGTTGTTCTAAAATACTATGTGTGGTTTTTGACCTCAAAGTTTCTCTGAAAAACTATATAACTCTTGTCTGTTAAAATTCTACAGGAATTCAATTACTAAATTATCTATAGTTGATAAGAAATAACAGTTTTCTGCCTATACTTTATATTTCAAAGTGCTTGATAGATAAAATTGTAACAATTAAGTTCATTGCTCATATTGCAATGCTAATTTCATTAATCTTCTCTTTTGGGTCATGACCAGCTGAGGTTCGGAGACCAAAACTAGAAAGACAGATGGGCTAAGAGACAGCCAATATTTGGGGCCTGGCCCTCCAAGGTCAATAAATACCCACGACATGAGGGAACTTTCTCTGTGACATCCTATAACTTGGTGAGTCCCTAACTTCCTGGCCAAGGAGATTGTTAGGCCAAGGATAACAAAAATCAATGGTGTATAGTGAACCTAAGGAGAGTCACCATTAGAGAAATGTCTTCCATGCTTTCACAGAAGGTAACTTGGTCAAGCGATGGCCATGACTCACACAGGTAGCTGACACTGACAGAACTGAGAGGTATTGTACACAGTTCCAAGGTAAATACTAAAGACACTTAACTGATCTTGAGTGATAGCAAGGTGTTAATTTTAATTAATATGAGTCTATGTTAAGTTTATCTTGAAAAATCCATCAGAAATGTATAAAAGTTATATAAAACAGTGTCATAACAATAAACTAAACACAGGAAGGGACTTCAATCACTAAACCCTTTAAAAAAAGTTTTCAGTTGCACTGGTAACTGATCACTCCTGGATAATTAAGAGCAAATTAATATTATAAAATCTATAAAAGCTCACCAAAATCCTTGAATTATTTAGGGAAGATCAGCAAAAATTAGAGGATATATTACAAAATATGAAATTTCAACAGTAGAGAGATCTAAAAGACAGTGAGTTATAATCATTATTCCAGTCTCATAAAAACCAACTTGGCTCTTTCCCCAAACTCCTTTTCCACTCTGGTGTTCCTGTTTAATTTATCAAAAATGCATTTAAACTTGGCTAGAGGCTACCAAACATGAAATGATTAGGCAGTTAAGTTCACCCATGAATATGCTAGATTCTTTCTACTGGGATCCAACAGATTACCCTCATAAAGAGAGTTCATACTGGTAATTTACAACAGGACTTTTATTTGGAGTCACTAGATTAGCTCTCTGGAGTAAGTCTCCGACTGTGGTCTTCCTTTACACTGAGCCTTCTCAGGTTGAAGCACTTATGATGGAAGCTACACCCAGTATCTAATAACTGCAGTTAGGGATACCCCTTTAGAGGAAAAAACATTATAGACAGCTATAAATATCACAATCAGACAAGCGTGAACCTTCAATACAAAAGACAATTATGACCAAAGACACATTCACAAAAACCCAGGCTGTAAGAAAAAGAGCACATCAATCTATTAAAAGTCAACTAAATAAGCGAAAAGGTGGAGTACAATTGCACCCCCACAAACATAATTAAACCTTGATACTTAAAAAAATTTTAAACTTACTAACCATGTACTTGGGATAGACACAGATCATTGGCTGTGCTTCCACCTCACCCTGCCACCTGGGGCTGCCACGGATCCTCAGCTGCCCCTCCCTCTCATTCCCAGGACCTGGGAAGGCCCCGGATTGTCAGCAGACCCTCCCTCTCAAACTCCTCATCTGCATGGCTACAGATCGATGGCTGCCCTTTCTCTTCACCCCCCTGGACCTGAGGCAGCCACAGATCATCAGCTGCCCCTCCTCCTTGACCCCTGGACCTAGGACAACTGCAGATCATCGGCTGTCCTTCACCCTTGACTTGCAGACCTGGGATGGCTGCTCAAACACTGCTGCCCTTCCTCCTCACTCTTCAAGACCCTGGGCAGCTGTGGATCATTGGCTGCCCCTCCCCACTGTCATCAGGCTATGGGAACACCTTGGGTCTTAGGCTGCCCCTTCCCCTCAATGCCCAGACCTAAGAAGACCCCAAACAATCAATTGCCCCTGCCTCTCTTCCCTTGGACCTAGGAAAGCCTTGGATTGTTGGTGGCCCCTCTCCCTCAACCCCTGCACCTGGAATGGCTGTGGATCATAGGATGCCCTTTTCCTCATCCCATCCCTGGACCTGGGGCTGCCACAGATAGTTGACTGTGCCTCCCTCATGACCTTCAGACTTGGTACAGCTGCTGTTCATCAGCTTCCCTTCCTCCTCACCCTCCTGGACCTGGATCAGCTGGGGATTATTATCTGACCTTCCTGTGAGATTCCTGGACCTGGGATAGCCACGGCTCTATGGCTGCTGCTCTACCCACCCCCAAATATAAGATGGTGGTAGATCATTGGCTGCTTCTCCTCCCACTTCACCCCCAGATCATGGATGACAGTAGATTAACTTTGCTGGGCTGATGGGAGACTGAGTAAACCTTCATCCACACAGAGGACCACAGCAGGCTTGCAACAGTGTGGTGAGTTTTCCCCCTCAAATAGAGGATTTCAGGGGGGGAACAGGAGTAGTAACAAATCCTACCCCCTCACCAGGTGTAGGACCTAAGCAACACTGGCAAGACTGTGGGTGAGTCCTGCCTTCATACAGAGACTACCAGGTGGGCTGAGAAGAGTGACAATAAGGCCCCCACCAACCTAGAGGAAATCAAAAGGGTTTACGACACCCAAGGGTACAGTAGGGTCCCAGTTGAGGCAAAAAACTATAGCCAGGTAGATCTGGGGGCCTGAAACAATGTAAACTTATACAACAGCAAGAAATAAGGGTTGACTTACATCGATATTCCTAGGCTGGTCACCCTAGGAAGAATACAGGACTCATGCACTGGCCCTGCAGGAGGAATTCAGATGACTGGCTTCCCCTTCATTGTGGACCCAGCAATTGAACAAACATCAACCACACAGTAGGACCCTAAGACACACATGATGGACAGTGGAGACTAGTAGGATTGAAAGACCAAATATTATCCCAAGAGGTGAAAATGACAAAATGAAAAAGCAAAATGCAGTCTCAAAGAGCTAGTCAGTCAGGAACAATTACAGGAAACATTGAAATAGAGGACATTAAAGTCATACACCTGAATTTCTGAAAAGATAGCAAGTGAAATAAGGAAAGAAATCCATGAAGCTAGGGAAATCAGATTAGAAATAGTCTCTCATGTCAAGACAGAAATAACAACCCTAATAAAAGAGTTGCTCAGCATAGCTAGAGAAGACATAGATTTTTTTTTGAAGTACAGGGGCATAGAAAAATGATGGAAATCTTAAATGAACAGTATACAAAAGAAGTTGAATGCATGAAACAAATCCAAAGAGATATCCAAGTAATAAAGAATTCTATTGAAAGCTGCTGAAACTATTTGAATGAAGCTGAAGACAGAATTTCAGATGCTGAGGACAGGACTGCAACTAACAATCATGAAAGGAAAGAACTTTTAAAAATATCAAGGCAGCATGAAATGACAATTAAACAGCTTCAAGATGATACACAGAGAAACAATATAAGATTGATAGACATCAATGAAGATGCAGGGGTCAATGTAAACAACATTGGTAAACTACTCACAGAAGTAATAGCAGAAAATTTCCCAAACATGGGGAAAGAATCTGATATCTACATCAGTGAGGCACATAGAAAGTGACTCAAAGCCAAAATGAATCTACACACAGACATACAATAATTAAAACCTCAGGCATACAGCATAAAAACAGAATATTGAAAGCTATTAGATAAAAGACACACTAACCTAACAAGGAAAGTCATTTAGAATCAAGGTGGACATTTCAGCACAAACCTCAAGTTAAGATGATCTTGGAGGGAAATATTTCAAATCTTAAAAGAAAATAATTTTCAACCCCAAATGACATACTGTGAAAAGCTTTCTTTGATATTTAATGGAGAAATAATATGCTTCCATGCTGGTGAACAACTGAAGAAATTCACATCCACCAATGCAACTCTAGAAAGAGTACTGAAGGGCATACTAGAGAGAGGTACAAATGATTACAATTCCCAAACAAAAACAAAAAGAAACCACCAGACAGCACAAGCAATTAAACAAGTGAGAAAAGCGTAAAACCAACAGCAGGAAAATAACATGACAAAGTTGAACCAGTTCATATCAGGTATATCCATCAATGTAAATGATCTCAATTCACCTATTAAAAGAAATAGGTTAACAGAATAGAACAACAAACAGGATGCAACAATTTTCTGTATACAAGAAACACATCTGACTCAAAAAGAAACTCATAGAAAACAATGTTCCATGTGACAGGAACCCAGAAAAAAGCAGGGACAGCTATTCTGTTTGCAGACAATGTGAACTTGAAAGCAAAAATATTCAAAAGAGATAAAGAAGATCACTACATTTTCACAGGAATAATTCAAGAGGCAAAGCTAACAATCATAAATATATATGTACAAAATACAGGAGCACCCAACTATATAAGACAAATACTAATAGATATGAAAAAGCAAATAAGTGAAAACAGAAACTTAATAAGTCTTAATATCCCATTGTCACAAAGAGATAGATCAACTTGACAAAAAATTTGCCAAAGAAATAGCAGAACTAAATCAAGGTTTTAAACAAATAGACTCCATAGATTTTTTTTTAAATTTTATTTTGCTTAAAAAGAGAAAAATAAAAAAAGAACTAAAAGCAAAAGGCATAAACAATGGCAAACTCAAAAAATAATAAGTTTTCAAAACAGAATGAAAGAAATTTAACAAGTTGTTATATTGCATATTCTCTTTTTTCTAAGAAAGAAAAGAGAAAGAAAATAGAAAAACAGAAGGGAAGGATAGAACAATGCCAAATTAAAACAATTATTATCACAGAATCACTAGTTGATACATTATTCATTGTCATCCTAAACAATAGTTTCCAAAGTCATAAAATCAGAGCATAAATAGTGGCTAGACACAAACATTGACAGTGCAAATCCTTCTGTTCAGTGTTCCAACAGAAGTTCAGGAATATGGTCATCTATCGTATACACTATAACTATGCTCTTTAGAACACTCTCCTTCCCTTTTTCTTTCACAATATCTACTATATGTTTTCATTCCCATTATTCTGTCAGTTTTTATTATATTTTACACTAGAGAGACAATGTGATACTTACTCATGTGAGTCTTGTTCATTTCACTAATAAGGATATTTTCAAGTTGCCTCCATTTACCTATAAAGGCCTCAAGATCATCCTTTTTTATAGCTGAGGAGTATTTCATTATTTAAAAACACCACATTTTTTTTATCCACTCTGTGGTTAATGGATATTTTGTTTCCAGGATTTAGCTATTACAAATTGTGCTGCTATGAACATGGGTGCACATATGTCACTGTGAGATGACCTTTTCAGTTTTTCCAGGAAAATACCCAGGAGGGGAATAGCTCCATACTGATTTCCATAGTGGTTGCACCAGTCTACACTCCCACCAACAGTGGAGCAGTGTTCCTTTTCCCCAGCAGCCTCACCAACATTTGTTATCAGTTGTTTTCTTGATAGCAGCTATTCTTTCCGTAGTGAGATGAAATCTCAATGCTGTTTTAATTTGCATTTCTCAAATGACCAGTGATGATGAACATTTCCTCATGCATTTATTTGCCATTTGTATACCTTCATCTGAGAAATGTATGTTTATCTCAGATGCCCATTTTTGGAGAGGGTCTTTGAATCTGGGGGGCTTGATGTTTTTTTTAATTCTTTATATGTTCTGGACATAAGTCATTGATCTGAGGGGTTGCTGGCTAAAATTCTTTCCCACTCTGTGGGTTTTCTTTTCACTCTGTTGGTGATTTATTTTGAAGTGCAGAAACTATTCAATAACATGAGATCCCAGTTGTTGATTCTTTGATTTGTTTCCCATGCAGTTTGTATTTTACTCATGAATTCTCTGCCTAACCCTATGTCTCCAAGACTTCTCCCTACCTTGTCTTCCAAGTAGATTTAGTGTTTATGTTTTAATATTTAGATCTTTGACCCATTTAGACTTTAGTTTTGTGAGTTGTGATATGGATGGGTCTAATTTCAGTCTTGAGCATGGGAAAGTCAAGTTTTCCAACACCGTTGATTAAAGAGCCTATCCTTCTTCCATTGAACATGTTTAGCCCCTTTGTCAAATATCAGGTGGCTGAGTGTCTTTGTAGTTGTGCTTGCATCTTCTAATCTGTTCCATTGATCCTCAGGTTTATTTCTTTGCCAGTACCATGTTGACTTTATTAATGTGGTTTGCAGCATAGTTTCAAGTCCGGAATTGAGATCCCTCCTGCCTTGCCTTTGTTGCCAGAATTGCCTTTGCTATTCTAGGTCTCTTCTGTTTCCAAATGAATTTTAGGAGTGTTTTCTCTAGATCTGTGAGATATGTCAATAGTATTTTGATTGGGATTGCATTATATAACAGTTTTGGGAATATGGCCATTTTCACAATGTTGGTTCTCACTATCCAAGAGCAAAGAATATCCTTCCATTTTCTAATATCCTCTTCAATCTCCTTTTTTGGTGTAGTATAATTTTCAGCATATAGGTCTTTCACATTCTTAGTTAGGTTGATTCCCAAGTATTTCATTTTTTTAGATGCCATTGTGAAGGGTAATATTTCCATCATTTCTCTCTTGGTAAGTTTCTTGTTTGTGTACAGGAATTCTATTGATTTTTGAGCTTTGTATCCAGTTACACTGCTGAATTTGTTTATTACCTCTAGTAGTCTTTTAATGGAGTTTTTTGGGTCTTCTGTACAGAGTATCATGTCATCTGCAAATAGTGATAGTTTACCTTCTTCCTTTCTTATCTTTATTCCTTTTATTTCTCTCTCTTGTATGATTGCCCTGGCTAGTATTTCCAGAACTATATTGAATAGGAGTAGTGATAGTGGACATCCTTGTCCTTTTCCTCATTTTAGTGTGAAAGCTTTCAGTTTTTGTTCATTTAGTATAATGTTGGCTGTTGGTTTGTCATAGATGGCCTTTATGAGATTGAGGTACATACTGTCTATTCTGAGTTTCTGAAGGGTATTTATCATGAACATGTGTTTGACTTTATTGAATGCTTTTTCTGCATCTATTGAGATGATCATGTGGTTTTTGTTTTTGGCTCTGTTGATGTGGTGTATTACATTCATTGATTTGCGTATGTTAGACCCTCCCTGCATTTCTGGAATGAACCCCAGTTGGTCATGATGTCTAATCTTCTTGATGATTTGCTGCATTGTATTTGCCAGTATTTTATTGAGAATCTTTGCATCAATGTTCATTAGTGAGACTGGCCTATAGTTCTCCTTTTTGGTTGGATCTTTCTCTGGTTTTGGTACCAGAATAATAGTTGCCTCTAGGAATAATTCAGGGAGGACTGCTTCCTTTTCAATTTTATTGAAGAGTTTAAGGAGCATTGGCATCAAATTGTCTCTAAATTTTTTGTAGAATTCAGCAGTGAATCCATCAGGACCTGGACTTTTATTTGTTGGTAAGATTTTAATTATGGTATCAATTTCAATAGCTGATATTTGGTTATTGAAAATTGCTATATCTTCTTGGTTGAGATTTGGCAGTTCATGTGTTTCTAGAAATCTGTCCATTTCCTCTGTGGTTTCCACTCTATTTGAGTAGAGATTTTCAAAGTAGGTATTCATGATCTTTTGAATTTCCATAGGATCTGTAGTAATTTTCCCCTTTTCAGTCCTTATTCTGTGAATTTTGGGGTTTTTTTTTCTTTTTTTTCAGTTTTTTTATTTAAAGAAAAGAAGAAGAAAGCAACACATAAAAAAGGGTAGCAATAATACAGAATTCCAAAGTGGGGGGGGGGAAACACCAAGAAATCACTAGTTGATAAATTACATGATGTCATCCTGGAAATAGTTGTTCAAGTTACAAAATTAAAGCATACAAAGTAAACATTTCAACAGTGAGATTGCAAACAGTTCTGCTCAATGAACCAACAAAAACTTAGTAATATGGTAATCTATCTTACACAGTTAAATATATACGCAGTTATATCCTTTAGAACATTTTCTTTTCCTCTTTTTTTACAATAGCAATTACACACTTTGGGTTTCATCACTCCTACCTTCTTGATAAGGTTGGTTAGAGGTTTATCAATTTTGTTTATTCTCTCAAAAAACCAGCTTTTTGATTCATTTATTCTTTGTATTTTTTTTGTTTCAATTGCATTGATTTCTGCTCTAATCTTTACAATTTCCTCTATTCTATGATCTTTGGGTACAACTTGCTCTACTTTTTCTAGAAGCTTGAGATGAAACATTAGGTTGTTTATTTGGGTTCATTCTATTTTCTTGATATGACAATTTATTGCTGCATATTTCCCTCTTATGACTGCTTTCATTGCATCACACAGATTAAAGTATGTTGTTTCTCCATTTTCATTGAATTGTAGGTATTACTTTATTTCTTCTTTAATTTCCTCTATAGCCCACTCATTTTTCAGAATGTTGTTATTTAATTTCCATGTATTTATGCAGGATTTGCAATTTCTTTTGCCATTAATTTCCAATTTCAGTGCACTATGGTCAGATATTACACATGGGATAATTTCAGTACCTTTGCATTTACTTAAGAATGTTTTATGGAATAATATATGTTTTATTTTGAAGAAAGTCCCATGTGCAGCTGAGAAGAATGTATATTCTGATGTGGTTGACTGGAACACTCTGTAAACGTCTACTAAGTCCAATTGCTCATAGGCATGATTCAGTTCCATTATTACTTTGGTGATTTTTTGTCTAGTTGATCTATCTTTTTGTGAGAATGGGCTGTTAAGGTCCCCATTGTAATTGTGTTCTTGTGTATTTGGTTTTTCATGTCCATTAGTAATTGTCTTATATAGTTGGGTGCTCCTGTATTTGGTTCATATATATTTATAATTGTTAGTTCTTCCTCTTGAATTTTTCCACTAACAAATATGTAGTGACATTCTTTACCTCTTTTAATCATTTTAGGTTTGAAGTTCACATTATCTGCTAATAGAATAGTTACCTCTGCTTCTTTATGGGTTCCTTTTGCATAAAATACTATTTTCCATCCTTTGGCATTTAATATATGAGTTGCCTTTTGGACCAGATGTGTTTCTTGTATGCAGCATATTGTGGAATCCTGTTTCTTGATTCATTCTGTCAACATACTTCTTTTGATAAGTGAATTGAGTCCATTTACATTTGTGGATATCACTGATACATACTGGCTCAATTTTGCCATGTTATGTTCCAGTTGTTTCCTTTCTGCTTTTCCCCTTTGTTTACTTGCTTGTCCTACCTAATGGTTTCTTTTTGTTGTTGTTCTGCAGATTGTGATCATTTTTATCTCTGTCTAGTATGTCTTTCAATACTCTTTCTAGGGTTGTTGTGGTAGACCTGAATTTCTTCAGTTGTTCTTTGCCATGGAAGTATGTTGTTTCTCCATTAAATTTGAATGAAAGTTTTGCTGGGTATGTCAGTCTGGGTCGAAAGTTGTTTTCTTTCAGAGCTTGGAATACCTCACTCCAAGCTCATCTTGACTTGAGGGTTTGTGCTGAAAAGTCTGCCATGATTCTAATGGTCTTTCCTTGGTAGGTGAGTGGTGTCTTTTCTCTAACAGCTTTTAGTATTGTTTTTATGCTGCACAATGGAATCTTAATTATTATATGTCTGGTTGTAGATTTATGTTGATTGTGATTGTTTGGCATTCTTTATGTCCCACTTATCTGCATATCAGATTTTTTTCCTATGTTTGGGAAATTTTCTGCTATTAGTTCTGTGAATATTCTACTTATGTTATTTTCCTGCCTCTTCACTGATGCCTATTAGTCTTATATTGTTTCTCACAGCATCATCTTGGAGTTGCTGGATTGTCATTTCATGGTGCTTTGTTATTTTTTAAAGCTCTATCCTTTCATGATTGCTAATTGCAGTCTTGTCCTCAAGATCCGAAATTCTATCCTTAACTTCATTTAAATGGTTTTGCCAGCTTTCAATAGAATTTTTTGTTTCTTGGTTATTTCTGAGTTTGTTTCATGAATTCTGCTTGTTTTCTATGCTGTTCACTCAATGTTTCAATCAGTTTTCCAAGCTCCTGTAATTTTTTATCTATTTTTTCTCTAGCTGCACTGAGCAACTCATTTGCTAAGGTTGTTATTTCTTTTTTTACATGAGAGATTACTTCTAATTTGATTTCTCTATAGCCTCATGATATTGTTTTTTCATTTCACTTGCTATCTTTTCAGAGATTTCTGGTGTGTTACTTTTGATGTCCTCTATTTCAGTGTCTCCTGTTTTTGTTCCTGGTGGACTAGATGTTTGAGATTGCATTTTCCTTTTTTGTTTTACCATTTTCTCCTTTCAGGTTAATATTTGTTTCTTGAATCCCACTAGTGTCAACTGTTGACCATGTGTATCTTGGGGTCCTACTGTAAGGTTGATGTTTGTCTAATTGCTGGGCCCCACAGTGAAGAGTTGGGCCAGGCACCTGGATTCCCTCTGCAGGGCCTGTTGGGTGAGTCCTATGTTCTTCCTAGGCTGAAAAGCCTAGGAGTACTGCTGAAAATCAACCCCTAGTTTCTGCTGTTATTATGTCTTCAGGTTGTTCAGAGTTACCAGATCTCCCTGTTTATAGTGTTTGTCTCATGTGAGACACTTCTGTGTCTCTGGATGTCTCACAGGCCCCCTTAATCTTCTCCTCCTGGCCTTGTTTTTATCAGGATCTCATTTTATGTTTCCAAAGTGTGGCTTCATAATGAATGGTGACATCAGATGATAATTTAAAAATTCCTCAATATCTATTCACATACAGAAAAAGTTACCATTGTATTTTACAATTACTTTTTACCTTGTGTAGGATACATTAAGGAAAAGTTGTACTTTGAATAATTTTAATTTTAAAATCATTTTATTCTCATTAACATGCAACAATGATAGGTATTAATGGAATTCACTGCACTATTTCCAAATATAGGTACCACATGTTCTATTCCAATACCATATTCTTTGAGTCAAGCCTTTTCCACATCCATCCCAATTTCTATTAATCACTGTTCTGATTGACTTCAGTAGCTTCCATATATGATAAATTTTATAATAAAATATTTAATCTGTCAATAAGTTTTAATCAATGATACTTGTTTAAATGTTTAAAGGAAAACAACATAACTGATAAATATCTTAAAATAGAATTATAATAGGATTATAGTGAATTTATCAGATCAAATAAAGTAAAACTCAATAATTATATCAAGAATAACATAACATTAATTAAATAACATTGTAACTAATTATATTTTCTCCTATACATGAAAATATTATGTTTGAAAGTTTTGAATCCTATTTTTTAGTAATTTACAAAAGAATCTGTGAAATCATTTTTATTGTGAGCTAGTGATCCGATTAAAATAAACATGTAATAAAAATTTGATTGATATTACTCTTCATTTGCAATTTATTTTCTTCACTATGGAGTTATTCCAGTTACCTGATTCAAATACTCTTTCCTTCAGAGTATGATTATTTTGAAATCAATTATCAAGCAGTTATCATTTTGATAAATTGGTCCTATTGGTTCAGTAGATTTATGTTTTTATTTTAGGAAAAATAAAAAATTTATTAACAAAATAATAAGAGAATATGATTAGCTCATGTATACTGTATCATGATCTTCAAAGTAGTTAGAGTACCAGATATAAACCAAAGAGATTTTTACAAAGAAAAACCTAACAGATAATATCACAAAAACTCCTTCACTATGATCTAAGGTAAACTAGTAACATAAATGAAACAAATGAGCACATGTAAAATATTTTGGAAACTACTGAATAGGTAATTTTCAGAGTATTTGAACTCCCTTGTTTGTATTTATGTCTCATCTATATTGCTTTTTATTTGTATACATATTGAGTTTCTCACATAAGAGAAACCATTCACTTATAACTTCATCTTTGCCTGAACTAAACTATTTCAAAGCTTTTCTGTAGAAAATTTGATACTTAGGAAGAACAATTCTTTAAAATTGTAAGTTTTTATTGCTTTAGTATTTTTGACATTGTGAACACATTTTGTTTTATTTTTATATCCTCTTAGTGTTGATGACATCCTTTCATCACATCTTGAAAACAAGCACTACAAATTACACTAGAAATTTATCATGCACTTCCTGGATGTTGACACTTTTGCTTCAGAAACCCTGTTACAACATGGCTTTAGACATCACATTTCTTAAAGACTGCTAAATCAATTTTCTTCTTCTGGAACTGAATTTCCAAAATTCATGAAGAAAAATCAGTACTTCTTTTGTAGTATGTCATCTTCTGCTTGTATAGCCCCATTTAAATGAGGTAAATGTTAGATTTCTGAAATAAATTTTAAATACTGCAAGGTATTTGAGATATTATTTTTAATTGTGAGCCTATCAAAACTATGAAGGCTACTATCAGAGCTTTTGCAATGGACTCTAATCTTCCAGATGTTACAGCACATGATAGAAAGAAAGAGTAAGAGGCAGAGTGGCAGTGCACTGGGGATCCAGGATGACCAGTTTTCATTGGGAACAAAAAGCCATGAGGCAGCAAAAACCTTGGCTTTTATTTATTGAGGAGGGGATTATCAGATGACTCCAAGGGCAGTGATGATCTTAAACCAAAGAGGATCGTTCCTGAAGTATCATGGCATCATGGGACCATGCTGGTCCTAACCTCCATTTATAATTTGTGGTTTCCAACAGGCAACAAAAATTTGTGAATATTGTTGGTGAGAAATTCTTTTTAATAACTTAAAGACTCCATTTTATGTTTTGCCTTCAGAGTTATGCCCAGGGCTTTGAAGGTGGGCATCCATATTATCCACAATTTATATTTGAATTTAGATTATTCTTATAGAAAAGAACTTACACTTTTTTTGAAGTAATTAGACTAATTTGATAGACTGTAGTTCCAAAAATTCTGAGCAGTTTCTACATTGCTAATTGAAAGTAAGAAAACCTGTTCCAAAGAGGGGAAAGGGGCATGTCCAGATCTCTAAAAAATATTAAACAGAAGTCCTAATAAAAACAGACTTGTGAATGTGTATATACATAACTTAGAGCCATCTGGCTTTCTTTTGTTATTGCCATACTGAATGCTGAGACACTACTTCAGGAATTGATTCATTGCAATTAATTATAATGCCTTTAGGCTTTTTTTAAACTTATTTCATTTAAGAGTCTAGTTACATATCCAGGATCACAAAGCTAAAGATCCATTACACATCCAAGTATTAAAACAGCAACATACCATCTTATACATACAAGAATTACATGTAAGTGTAGATGATAAAATTAAATATGTGGAATAAATTATAAAACTAAGTCAAACAATACTGAATAATGATGTAGTTTGGTGTTTATTTAAATGCTCAAAATTTAAGAATGTATAAAAACAATGCTTATCTCTGAGTTGCCAAAATATGCCAATAGAAGGTTATCATTTTTATAATTTGAAGCTATTGGCATTTAACATTTAAGTAAATGAGTGAATGACACTGATCTGGTTTGCAGTTTCTTTTTCAGAGCAATCTCCAGTTACTATACACTATAGTGGATAAACAATTTGCCACATCTTCCCTCAGATATTAGTGTGTTTATTTTTTTAATAAAAAGTGACAAATGCTTTCAAAATCTATGGTTCATTAAAAGGTTGCAAAAAGAATGGAAGAAAGGAAGAAATCATGGCATTTTTTGAAAATTGTTTCACAGATCTGATACCATAAAGCCCATAAAAATAAATTCTTGAAATACATAAAACAAAGAATTCCTGTAGTAGTTTCATGCTTAAAATTTTAGGAATTAAAAGAATTCGTAAGTTCAATTTATTCAGAGATGGTTCTGATATATTCACTTCTTAGTTGGAATATTTTTCAGTTATATCAAATTTAGATATTTTTCTGTAAATCCACCTTCAAAGAAATGTTTCAAGACAGTGATATGATATGCATTATAAGACTATTATATGCCTCTACTGTTTTAGCTTATGATGAGTAACAAGTTTTTAAAGAATACAAGGCAGCAGACTAAGAACAAATGAAGAAAAATTATCTCCAATCTTTAATTACTTTTTTTTTTTTTTGCAAAGGTGTATTTCACACAGAGGAGCTCAGTCCTTCTTAGCAGCTTCTTTCCCCATGGTGACCAGCATGGTGATCAGCTGCTTGAAGTTTTTTTGTTTGTTTGTTTGTTTGTTTGTTTGGCTAAGAAGTGCCTCCCCACGCTTTTCTTGATGTATTCGAGGGCTCATTTGGCCTTGGAGACTTTGAGCAGCTCCATGATGCCCCACTCTCAGGGATCGAAGCCTCACAGCTCGCAGATCACGTCCCGTTTAAACAAACTCGGCGTGCTCGGTGAGGAGTCCAGGGTGGCGGCTGTGCCTCGCTCTGCTCATGTTCTTTCTTGCTCACCTTAGGGCCCTTGTTGAGTCCCATGGTCATGGGGTAGCACAGAACAACGGCTGCTGCTCGTCAGAGGTTGCTTCAGCAGAAAGGCCAGTGCCATGTGGAACCTTGGAACATCTCTGGAATTACTTTTAACTGATGAATAGTGGAAAGTGAATGGTGAAGAGAAAAAAAAAGAAGGAAGAGGAGGAGGAGGAAGAGAAGGGAGAAGGGAGCAAAGGAAAGCAGGAAAGGAAAGAAGGAAAAGAGAAAGAGGAAAAGGGGAGGAGAAGGGGGACAGTAAGAAGGAGGCAAAAGTGAAAAAATGAGATTGAGGAAGAAGTGGGCAAGAGGGGAAGAGTGGAAAGGGGAAGTGACAAAAAGGGAGGGGGAGAAAAAGAAATAAAATACATTATGTCTATGTACCTGCTCCCGAAGATTGTAAAATGCATGTACTGGAAACATTTGCTAATGAAAATTTAAAAATACTTTTAAAAAGTTATATTTAAGCTTAGTGTTCTTATTTCTTTTCTTTGTACCAAACGTCACCTTGCCATTTTCTAAGTGTAAGAAATTTTACTGTTTGCATAGTATTAGAAAACTGATTTAGCCCTAAAAGTCTGAACTCACTTGACTGCACCCATTTTATCTATTTTCTTCTAAGAGGAAGCAGAAAAACAGAAAATTCATGAGTTATGTTGGAGTAATAAATTGTTACAGTTTTCAATCTGTTATTTTATATTAAATAATCAATTCATTGATCTTTTATTTTCAAGAAAAAAGGACTGTTAATCTTAAATAACATCTTATTTTCACAGCAATTAATAAAATAGTTTGCAGAATTTATCATTTTTTAAATCTTACTGTGGTATACAGTTGGACAAAGTGGCTCGGTCAGTTGGAGTACAGTGTACATAACATGAAGTAAAATTAGAAATAAATAACAGCTAGCAGATAAGATGTAATGCCTGTTTAAACTTGAGTTTATAGTCATTGTAAGGGATTAAAAGATAAGTCTTGCAAAAATTATGAAAGACTAAATAAGTCAAGAATTTTGCTCACCTCAGTGATATGTCTTCAATCACATTTTACAATGAACTTTCTATACTATATGTTCAGAGTAGTTCCTAAGAAGACATGGTAAAATCAGAAAAATCAATCACTATTCCACAGGATAACAAAAGAAAAAGGTAGGATTGAATTCTTCAAATAAATTAAGGATGCAACTAAAAGGACTTGGTAATGTTTTATATATTAAAGAAAGGTAAGAAGCAAATTTTGATATTAAGGTTCACTTGGCAGTCATAAAGAGAAGAATTTTGAACTTTTCATTAAAAAAGTGAAAAAGCCCATGAATAGTAAAACTTGACTTTGAGAAATCCCCAAATATTTAAATGTGGTCAAGTAGACCCTTTTTGTAAATCAATCTGGCATGGATGAAGTCCAAATTGTACTCCTGTGTGGGTGGAGATTATAGTTTGAGAGGTTATTACAGTCAACAGAAAACTCAGATATAGAAAGAGTCTGAGCCTTGAGACCAGAAACACTCCAAGTGGAAGAGCATATGCAACTGAAAGTGACTGGCCCAGAAGCTAAAATGAAATCAGACACCATAGCATGTGGAGCCAAGTGAAGTCCTTCAAAAGAAAGGGAGCTTCCAGATCAAACTTTGCTTTTAGGAAAATCATGAATAGGACAGAGAATTGCCCTGTGAGTATGGCAGTGTAGCACTCATTCTTCCTAAGAAAAATTTTACAAGTTGAGAGATTAAGAAAATCGAAGAGCATAATCATAAGAAAACATGGTAAGAAGAGAAAAAAAATAAAAAAGAATTCACTCCTACAACTTAAAAGGGAAGGGTCTTAATTTGACTCAGAAGGTTCCCTATGTTGTTTTCTGGCAAGAAAATGGATAAATTGTAACAGCAAAGTATGGTAGAATGTAGCTGATAGCTTCCTAGTTGCTGGGAAGCAGATCACAGGGAAAGAACATGAAGGAGCGCAGTTACCCACCTTCTCTAAACAAGCCCTACCTTAAACATCAGTGGATTAATCCAGTACCACTGCTAAATTCCATTTGCTTCTCTGGGAATCTCTTAATCCTGTCAAGTTGATAGTTAAGAATAACTGACAGAGAACAGAAGATTCTCCTACTACCATTACGAGGCACCATTAATGACATTGTTAAGGGCTTCTCTTCTTTAAAAGGGAGGAGATTGCAGCATGTCTGTGGTTTCCTGCTTCCATATTTAGTTGCAGAGGTAGATGGGCAGAGTGGAATTCTGACAAGTAGAGATCAAAAAAACCTGATGATATACTGCTCTCACTGATCATAGACTGTACTATAATGAGAAGAAATAATATGAAGCAGTGTGAAAGAATCAAATGTGGGTTTACTTTATGAATTATGAATATCTCAGATATTACAAAAATGAGAATCCAGTTTGAAAGAGCTTGAGTATCTACATGGAAGTGGCATATTATAGATGATGACCATTCATGCATTTCATTCAATGACCACATAACAAGATTATTAGAGAAAAAAATGCCCAGGAACGGGGAGTCAAAACTGGTAAATGGGCTGTCTTAATTATTACTGAGATTATCAATGCAATATTGAGATACTGACAGTAAACAAAGACCTTTTGAAACCTAAAGTGCAGCAAAGAAGAACTTGGATAGCATTGTCATGGGAAGTTGTAAGCTGTTTTGAAAATGGCCCAGAATAGGAGGTGGAGGGAATGGTCTTCAAGGAAAGCAAAGAGCAAGACAAACTGCACCCTCACCTCCAGGTCTTGTGCTGCTAGGAAAAATAAAGCAGTAAATATCTTCAGGAAAGTACTGGTTTTCAGTTGATCTTGAAGAGAATGAAAGTTAAGAAATTCCTTCACCAACTTTGCTGGTACCATACTGCTAAAATGAATTTAACTATAGCAGTCTTTTTAGTTATAAACACATTTTAATTTGTTTTTAGAAAGTACTTGAAAGTTGAATTGCTGAATAATGGGAATGTCGGAAAATTTCTTTCCAAAGAAATTGGCCTGTTTGGAAATTTCATCACTGTACTCAATTTCATTAGATATAAAGCTAACCTAAAAAACATTATCAAACTTACCAAGGCATAGTCAAATTTTTGTAGTGTTAGTTTTATAAACCTCAATAAATTGAATTTCCATCCTGTTTATCTTGTTTGCTTTATGCTGTCATAAATTTAAGAGTGTGTGTGTGTGTGTGTGTGTGTGTGTTAAGCCAGTGTCAGTCTGTTATTGAGGTATGTACCCAGTCCTTTTTATTTCTTACTTTGAAATAGTATTTTACCAAGTTCCTTGGTCTGTCCTTCAACTTGCAACTCTCCAGCTTCAGCTTCCCAAGTAACTAGGATTCGAGGCATGTGCACCAAGATTTGGTAATTGTGAATAACATCTACCAGTGGTGGCTATTCTGTGACCAATATATTTGCCTTGAGGTATTATGATAGTGTCACCTTTTACTTTCTTTGAGGGAAGATAAAGTAAAACAATGGCAATTGCCAGCCATAGATTAATGTAAGAATTTATGCACAATAATAAAAATATTGTGTGCTTATACACAATGCATAGAAAAATCACTGGAGACCACATATACATATTTTATGTCTACTCTTTGTATTTACTATTAATTCAGTGTATTTACATGTTTGTCAGAAAAATATTTATTCCATTATTGTTATTTAACAAAATATTTCTACATCTATGTGTGGCATCATCTGCTAATTGTTTAGTATTGCTTAGCATTGTTTTGCTTCTTAGTATAAGAAAATGTAATTTTCCCATGTGCAAAACTTCTATTTTGAGAAATATCTTACAATATGATTCTAACAACTTCCTATAAGGAATTTATTGGTTTTTTAGTTTCTGGGATTACTACTATTTTCCTAATAAAATAGAATGACCTCACATGTAACTCTTCCCTTATCCCATCTCTGTCTAGAATATATATATATATATATATATATATATATATATATATATAACTAAAAGTATAATAACCATGACTATAAATACAAAAACATACAGTAAGAATGGCATACAAAGAGAAAATATGACTGAGTACTAGAAAACCACATGGTTAGAACTCCTCTACCAATTGAGGAATTCCTGTTGATAGGTTTCTTTGTGATTTGGAAGCATAAATCATGGTCAATACAAATATTTGTCTTGGTCTTAATTATAAGCTATTTTATTCTTACTCTACATTGTTAAAATAGCCTTTTCACAAATTAACTTTTTCTGATTTTTGTTTTATTGCAGATCAGTTATTTCCTCTTGTGTATTCTGTGGCTGATAGTATTTTCTATGCTGAAGACCACTTCACACTTCAGTGAGCTTCAATTTCTTTATGTTCCCCAAATACAAATCAGCTAATTCCTCTGGTGATCATAAGTATTGAACAGTATAACTCTTGTTACTTGGGTTACAAAAATGCTTCAAAGGAAAAAAATTACAGATGTAATAAACTAGCATTGTCCTGTGAAAACCATTATTGCAAAGACTTGGGATCAACCTATATTACTAGGAGTGTTTCAAATCATGTGCATTGACTAAGATATTGATATAAGATGGATAGACAATCTTTCTTATATTTCTCTTCTTATAGTTATGAGTGGTTACCAATAGACAGAAAATATATTGTACAAGAAAAAATGTTTTAAAAAGTAAAATCTACAGTACAAAGGAGGTTTGGTAAGAAGAGAACATTTACAGTGAGAAATGTTGAATAAAAGCATTCTGAGTAACAAGAAAAGGACAGAAGATATTTACAGCAAGAATTATTATATTACATATGGAACCTCGATAGATCTTTCCAAAATACACCAGTTTAGTTCCATGTGAATTTTATGATGCTTTCATATTTAATGTATTTTAAAAATGTATCAGGAATATATGTTTTGCTACAAATTTTTGTTTAGCCAACTAATATAATGATTTATCAGTCTATGACTAATTTTAAGTTGCAGAAAGAAAGCTGCTCCATGGAATCCATCCTCAGCATGGTTATGGGTCACTTGAACTCCAGTGTTCTGAAGCCTGGTGACATACATGAGTCCATCATCTCTCAAAACATCATATTGACAAGTGAGGACATAGGTCAGGGGTAAACCACGCAACTGGCTGTCATCTGCCAACAGAGGAGCTGCTCTCACATCTAGAACCCAGGATATTTTTGAGATAACTCAGAACTACCATAGGTTGGGTTGCTATAAACCTGTCCTTTTGTAAATCTTTCAGGGAGCAAAGAACTCCAGTTAACAAACTGGAAGAGATGACTTGATTCTTCAGGGACATGCTGATTGGAAAGCATGGCTTTTTCAAGTGACCTGTCCGTAGTAAAATATTCACTCCAGTACCTGACCAAGAGTGACCAGAATTGGCATATGTGCATTTTCTCGACATGATGGTGAATCTAAATCAAGAGGTTGAAGTGCCAGATAAATTAAAGCCTGGATCTTGAGTTTGGTCTTGACTTCTGGGTCACGTGCAAGCTAAAGAGGAGGTAAGACGATTAGCACAAATTATTTACTGTGAAAACAATAAAACAACTGAAATAGGATAGTCTATGTATAAATTCAACACTTCAAAAAATTTAAAAAATAAAATAAATCCTCATTTAAACAAAATTTGAAGTGCTTAAAGGAAATTCTAGAAGAAGATGCTCCTTATGTAAGTATATGCTTGATTTAAGGAAAATCCTCTGCACTATGCCCTTTGAGGATCATGAAAAAGGATTGAAGTAATAATTATTAATTTATGTCATAACTTGTAAATTAATGATATATAGAGAAATGACATACAGAAGTATAAATTTAAATTTATTACTTTTCTGTTAGTATGAAAGTGTATTAACATAAACTAGTATAAGTTTTGACATGAAGAAAAACAATTTCTGAAGTATTTCTGATTTTGCTTTGATCCCAAAGTGACATACTGTTGTAGAAGATTTAGGAAGGCTTTCTTTGTGAGATATTCCATGAAAATTATTCTTCAATATCAGGGTCAATATATTAATACTTATAAAGATCAGTGGTCAGAAAAGCAGAATGCACAAATACTAGAGTTAAACAAAGTTATCTATAAAAACATTTCTTAAATAGCATTTCAATTTTTGAGACTATATTCTTTAGTATGTGATTTTATATGTTTTCTAAATGTGTATTATGCTACATAAAATCTTATATATAGTTTCTATATAAAACTACAGGTTCAGAATATAGCCCAAAATTTTGAGGACCTGTCTACATTTTAATTATAATTTTCAAAATAGATTATTTTGAATATTCTGAAAGCATTCATAAATATCACATCATGTTATCATATGTTATGAATGGGCTGGTAATTTTCTAACTAGTCAGATGATTTTGGTATTGGAGTGCTACTCCACAGATGACTACTGACTACATTTGAATCTCCAAAAAATTTAAAAGTCAATTTCTGTTTTCATTCATTTGACTAATATGTTTCACTAACATATAGCAAAGTTTAACTCAGTGATCTCAGATTACTGTTATCTTCTTAAGAACGTAAAAGAAACTGTGACAAGAGCAGAAACTTACAGTTAGATGTATTAGTGATCTTAGTAATATTCTCTTTAATACTTCAAAAATTGCCATTTTTATATTTTAATGTATGTATTTATCTGTTTACAAGTAGACAATTTTAAAAAACAGAAATGATGAACATCCTACCTGTTGAGTCACTGCTGCAGCTAAATTTCCACCAGCACTGTCTCCAGAAACACAGATTCTCTCAGGGTTTACACCATAATTTTCAAGAACATTTTTGCGTAAGAACCACTTCAAAGCATTATATGTATCTTCAAATTGGATTGGGAAATGATATTTAGGTGCTAATCTGTAGCTGTGGAGAGAAAACATGGTTTTCTTGTCAATTTTTTCAAAAAGTTAATTAAATACATCTGCCAGAAATACACATTTTGAATTAGAGCTAAACACAGCTTCATAATCACAAATCATGAAAATGAATCTTGCCTGCACACAGAGGTCTTCAATTTATTCTCTTCAACTCTTGAAGTATCCACAAATATAATTTAGCAGCATCAATTAATCTTGTACATTTTTACCCTTAAAATAAATAAACTTCAATGGCATGTACACCTATACTCTTGGGCGTGATTGTTCAACACTGTAGATTTGAGCCTCATGCGCATTGCTGCATGTTTCTGTCTTCCACTGTGGATTACACCACATAAAGCTCATTCAAAAGATGAGTGACTTCAGTTAGATGAGTTATCTAAAATAGTTGAATTCAAAGAACCAAAAGGTAAAACAACTGAGAGGGAAAAATGGGAAATTAATAATTAGTGGGTTCAACCAAATAAAATGAATACTCTCTAGAGATATTTTACAATATCGTAATAAAGTCAACAATGACATGTGTGCATTTAAAATTGATTTGGAAAGTAGATTTTATGTGTTCTTATCACAATCAATCAATCAATCAATTGTAAATAGGTAACAGGTATTACGATTCAATTTTTAAAAGCCATGTGAGTTGGGTTGTTTTCAATCTTGGCTTTCCACAAATCACTGTTGTTAAAGATGTTCTTGTATTGAGTATTTGGTAAACGTAAGTTGATGTAGACATTTGCCTGTGGCATAGATGTGAGCAGTGTTATCATGTATGTGTAGTTTTGACTATTATCTTCTTTTGAACTACTATAATGTCTCCTTATGTCTTGTTTTTATTGGTTTTGTTCTGTTTGTACTGTTGTGTTTAATTTTCTTAAGCCTGATGATATGGGCAGTTCTTTTGAAGATAACAAGAGGCATTATGGTAGTCATTGTTGATCTTGTATTTTGTTTTTTTAAGTCATGTACTATGTTCATTCTATTGTTTCGATTGACTCTATTTTGTTTTGTCTCATTTGGTTTTATTCTCTTCAAAATAAAAAAAAATAAGTGTAGTTTTAGTTAGTGGTGTTAAAAAGATTTGAAATCTAGTTTTTCTTTAACTACCAGTTTATAAAAATCCTTGGTGTCTATTTATACCAACTTTTGGAGTTTTAGTTCTTTTTCATTTTAGCCATATTGTCAAGTATGGAGGTACCTCATAGAGCATTTGATTTATATTTTATTGGTGTATAATAAAAGTTCATATATTTATTTATAATTTGAATATTCTGTTCTGTAAAGTCTTTCTCCTCTACTTCAATAATCCATAGGAGTTTCTAAATTTTGAATAAGAAAAATGTATTTTTGTATTTATACAAATATACACAGATATTTCTGCACTAATTTTCCTAGTTAACATATAGACTTAATTTTAATACAAGCACATTATCAAGGTATAATTTATATGCCATAAAAATTACTTGTAATTCAAGAGATTATAATATACTTAAAAGTTTTGCAATGATCACCACAATCAGTCTGAGAACATTTACACCACTCGAAAAGACTGATAACCAAAATAACAGCACTGTGTACCCTTCGGCAGATATTTATTAATTTCTGTTCCATCAATTACCATCCTGATGTATCCATTAATGTGTTTCTGCAAATTTTCCTATACTGAATGCTTATAAGAATGAAACCATGCAATGTATTGCCCTTTGAGACCGGCTTCCTTCACATAAAATAACATTTTCAAGATTGATACATGTTTTAGTGGTAGTATTTCTTTTTAGTAACAAGCAGCATTCAATTGTGTGGATTTATGACATTTTAGTTTTCCATACATCTGTTAATAGACATTAAGTTGTTTCTACTGCAGAGATTTTATGAATAAAGCTGCTACAAATATAAAATATTTTTATGGGTACAGTTTAATTGGCCTTGTGTGAGCACCTAGGACTGCAAATTCTGAGTCATCTGCAGTTCTCCAGAGTGTTTAAGCCATTTGACATTCCTACCAGTGATACGGGGGTTGGGATTCATTTTTTTCTTACTCTCGCCATAATATGTAGTTATTATTAATTGTAGTTATTTTAGGAGATGTGAAGTAGTTTTGATTTTCATTTTCCTAATGACTTTTGATGTTTAGCAATATTTCCTGTGCATACTGTTCATTTTAGTGATAACAAAACCATCCATTTTGGACTGAGACTTCTCATTTATCTTTAACATAGATAAAATATGTATATATTTAAAGGAAAGGCATGAACTTTCACAAAACTTTAAAATTTTACCTTTAAACCTATTGAAATCTGTTTATTTCAATGAATCAATTATAAATGTATGTCTTACAGTTTCATTTGATGTGTTACAATTAATCTGTTTAAAGTTGAAATACAAATCATAGTGCAACCACAGATTCTTCTAATTTTTTAAAAGATGTCATTCTAATTACCTCATTTATTGAAAATGAATTGCAAGCAAATATTGAGCATAATTACATTTATATAATGGTGTAACTACACAACTGCATATGAAAGCATTATTTATCCACTTTTCCTTCTGTTTCTATACTTTAGAATTAATAACTAGACACTTCCTACTTTTCATTTTACCCATTTTAATCTTGAGGTATACCTTAAATATTTGCCTCTATGGATTTTTTTATTCTGGACATTTCATAAAAATGTAATCATACAATGTGTGGCATGAGTCTATTATATTATCTTCAATTTTGCTATCTGTTAGTGTTCCTGTCAAGCATAGCTATTGATCTAAAATATTATTTTACACTGACTCACTAACTTTGTCAAATGTGAGAATAAGCTTTAATGTTTTAATTCATCAAGGGCTAGACATGAAGGTAAACTAGTTTCAAGAGTATTATTGCTTAGTTTTTAAGTGACCATCTAATGTATCAATAATTTATAAATAATCTTTTGACTTCAAGAACTTCAACCTTAAAGATATAGTTGAAAAGCAATCTAAACCAAGCAGGTATGTACAATGATAATTCAATTTAAGCTTATGTAAAAAAAACCAAAACTTTAACTTTAGTGTCACTTTTTCCTGCCTGCTCAAATAACACACATCAGCCTATGCATAGGCACGCGCACACACACACACACACATACACACACACACACATTTTATTTTTCTCAGCACTACTCAGGGTAGAGCTAACTTTTCTTTTAATCACCTCAATGTCAACTGAGAAATATTTGTATTTGACAAATTATGCATCAGTCATTCAAGACAGCAGAGGAATTTTGGTAGCTAAGATATTTGGACACAAAATAAAACAACACAGGTCTTACTCAACTGATATGACAACAGCATCCAGTCTCTCTGCAGTCCATCTCGAGAGCAAGTCATAACTATGTAAAGCTTAAATGAAAGAATAAAAGTCAGATATTAGTGAGAATTCACATAGGAAAGGATTTCTAAACAAAAAGTTGACTGTGCTTGTTTTAGATTCTGGCAATTCTCTACCTATTGTATACCAAAGTAGCAGAAAGAAAAATTTAATGCTGTATTTATCCTAAGAAAACTTTCACTTGTAACTGGTTGGAATTTCTCATTGAACATTCTAATTGCTCTTCTTTCCTTATACTTCTTCTTCTTTTTTTTTGGAACATTTTGTCATTTGTCCTTCTTAGCCTGCAGCATTCTCCAGGAGACTGATCCCAGCTCCCATTACACTGACAATATTGATGTATATACACATATATTAAAAAAGATGAGCCACTAATTTGATTCATGTGGGGATAGATACGTGACCTATGTGATACAAACAGATTTTGGATCATACTGAACTATCAGTATCTGCATGAAAAAAAAATCACCTGAAAATAAGCTGGATAGAAAAATGCTGCCTTAAAAGCTGGAATTCTCTCCTTTTCTGTTGTATCTGTCCTACCGAGGTCTGGTTTGTCTCTCCTTATTCCTGTCTAGAAAGAAGAATATGCATTCTTTTATTCAACTTTTTTCTTCCATCCTCATCTAATTAATTTATCAGTGCTCTAAATCTTTTTCCTCTGCATCTATTTCCTCTGCATTATTTTTTCATTAGTCAACCACCTGTTATCCTCTGCATGCCATTCAGTTTTTATTCTACTCACCTTATTTTGTGGTAATGAAGATTGAAACCAGTGTTTAAACTGAAACCAGTCTTTTTACTGAAGCTTGATACCAGTCTTTGTACTGTATATCCTAGTTCTTTTAAAATTATTTTTGTGTATTTTTATTTTTTATTTTAATGCGAGTAAAACAAAACAGAACAGAATAAAGCAAATCAGAATAGGACTTGTTTTGAAGTCCTGTAATGATTTCTTCCTTTCATTTTTATTGATTTTAGTCTGTTTTATATTTTTTGATTTTATTACATGTGAAGGTATGGACAGCTATTTTGAAGAAAACAAAAAACATTATGATAGCCATTGTTGATTTCCTGTTATTTTTTATAGTTTTATAATAGTTTTGTTCTTTTGTTTTGATTGGCTTTGTTTGGTTCCATTTTGTTTGAAAATTATTTTATTTTTAAATAATATAAGGGGTTTACTAAGTTACTAAGTTGTCTGAGCTGAGCTCAAACTTGTATACCTCCTGCTACATCCCCCAGGGTATTTTATTAAGTTTTTACATCTCTTCCACATGCAAATAAACAAAGTGACTTTACTTAATTTTCCCTTTAATCTGTCAACTTTACTTAATTTTCCCTTTAATCTGTCATTTTCTTACTTGTTCCTTTTACAATTAATTCTGTTGAACTTCAGAAATCATTCTTCTACAATGAAGTCTATTTAAACTCAGAAGTCATTTTTCTAATTTGCTTCTTACTTTTCATCAGCTGGAATGTGTTTTCAATGTGCATATCCCTCAAGTCTCTTCACAGCTTAATGGACATGAAATTTGAACATCTAAAATGTGTATTTCTGTCCTATTTACTTAGAGTTTTGCCATCATTCAGTACTTCTCATTAATGTCTCTTTTTGAGATTCTCACTGTAATAAAAAAATCAAAATATAAAAACTAGCAAGGGGCTTAAGACCATTGAGACAAGATGTGCTCATCTGACCTCCCCATAACTAGACCACCAAACCCAGTCAGCCCTTACTGACTACATCCAGCTGCTTTTCATAGATAGTATTGTCTACCTATTCCAGCTTCAGTGCCTCTGTTTTCCTAAAACTACATCCTGTTTTACAAACTTGTTCCAAGGACTATCTAGTCTAATTAAGGACAAGGACAAATACAATTTCAGCTACTCCTTTACCTCAACTGCTTCCCAAGACTCTACCACCTTATGATGAACAATCCCTCTAAATGACTGCTCAGTTTGAGCAACAACGTATGACACAGTCTGTAACTGACTCGCCATTGGTTTTTGTACATCCTGTTTGCAAACCCTACATAACCAAACCCCAAAACTTACTCAGGGCAGGGGATTTGGAACTTTCTTCCCACTGGTCCGCCAACATAATAAGTAGGTTGACTTCCAACTCCTTAGTGTAAGATGTCTTCCTTTCAGTTCTTTCTGGGTTTCTGCAGAATCACCTTTGGCTTCCTTTTCATTTTATGACCTGACCTCTTTGATCACTTTTTAATACTTTGCTCATTGCTTATTCTTCCTCCCAAGATTTACCTTTGCGTTCCCCCAGAATCTGTCATTTTCCCAGTCATACTATCAGACACAGGATAATTGTCTCATCTGTCTCTCTTTTCTTTCCCTCCTTACTATGTTCTCCTAATTTTTCACATCATTTGACACATCTCAATTAATGTTAAGCCTGTAACATTTCTTCTCTGTACTAGTTATGCTTCCCTTCTTCCTTTCTCTAAATTTATATTTCATTAACTGGAAGTAAGTCAGTCAATATCAAGCATACACTTGCAACTCCATAACTAGAATCTGAAAGCATCCTCTGCAAGTATACTCCACAACTAGAATCAGTTAAGCAACATTTCTTAGTCATATTACTGAACCTAAGGTCTTTATCCCAATTTTCCACTTCCTGATGAACTCTTCACTACAATTCTATACATCTAAAGACTGTCACCTGTGTACCCAATCTTGATTACTCTAACCTGTTATTCTCTACATTTTTCATTTCATGATACATTGTATTTTCACTTATGTATCCGTTATTTAAAAATTCCCTTCATTAGAATTTAAGACCCCCCAAAAAAATTTTGTCTGTTCCAAGATCCCTAACATGTTCCTAGAATAAATGTAAGCACATAGTGAGTATGTAAGTAAATTAATTAACATGTTACTGAGGTCTATAAAACCAATTGACTAAATAGTGCTTATGTGTTCATAAAGTAACTCAGTAATAGGAAAACCTGGGCTTTCTTAATATTATTCGGCCTAATGAAGAAAATCATATATGGATAAGAAATAGTGCTTTGTAACATTAAAACTTGCCAGAGGTCAAAACAAGAGAAGACAAAAAGATTACAATGACCTTGCTAAACAGCACAGCATGTGGCCTTAGTAATACATTTGCAAAGTACACCAGGGTCAGATGTCTTTCAAAGAATTCACCTACCAGGGCTTCCAGAACACCAACCACCATCATGAATATAAAACACAGCCCTTCTTTGTGCATCCAGCTTCCTCTTTGGTACATATACACGGACAGGAACATTATCAAATTTTGCCTCAGTCACAGTGACATTTTCATCTGAAGTTGGTGGGACTTCTCCAAAGCTCTTCATTAGCACAATTAAATCAGCAAGATGGTAAAATCCCAGAAACTCAAAGAATGAAACCTCGAAACAAAATTTACAAATGGTTTTAGAATTCAAATTTTGAATTCAAAGAAATTTACAAAAATATAAATGCTTAACACTTACCTAGATCAATTAAAATAAAAATTTTTATATATGAATCATCTTTATCCTTTTAGAAGAAAAAGGAATGCAGTAATTATGCCTACAGTAGTTGTTGTGAAGGAGGAAAAGTAATTATTTAGTCCTATTCCACAAAATGTTTCAGATTATTTACTACGCTTCAGGGTTGTGTGTAAGAACAAGAGAAAGATACTTCTGAAGAACCTCAGAATTATAGGTGAAAGGTAAGTAAGTATACTGTTATAAAATAAGGTAAATGCTGTGATAGAGAACTCTGAACCAAGTTTGACCCAACTCATTGTAATGTGATCCTTGAAGAAAAAAATGTTTCTTAAGAATGTAATCAAATAAGAGAAGAAAAAGAAAACCCATCCCAGGCAGATGTGCCAGTATATACTGAAGTTGAGACCACCCTTGCTGATGGCGGGAGGAGTAATTTTAGATTTTATATTGTAGGAAGGAGATTGGGAGATGGCAGAAGAATAGAGAGCAAAGTTGAGATAGGGAAATAGAATTAAGATATGGTATCTATACACACAAATTCCTCACAATGAATGTAATGATTATATTTACTGATTATGCATCAAGAAAATATTACAAAGACAAATACATTATAAAATAATGCTGATGTACATGGAGCTGAGGCTAAAGAAATGACTGAAAAAACAGGAAGAGCAACCTGCTTGCCTGCAGCCCTGTGTTTCCCCCTCAGAATAAGATTGTGGAACAGGCATTTTATGAGCACTAGCATCAGTAATACAACCCTAACTGTGCATAGAAGGCATAATATTAGCAGACTGGTTTAAGAGAGGTAGAAAATTAGCCCACAGAAATTAAATACTAAAAATCACCCAAACATACACAGCTCAGAAGTGATATTACAAATCCTCTCGACTTAATTCTGGAGCTAAAATATTCATTTATAGCATAATTCCAAAGTATAACAATGCTTCATTCTTAGCACAAGTGTAAATGTATCTCATCATGTAAGTCTTCAATAAAATATCTCACTAAGTTCTCAGTTACTGACAGAATCTGAGAAGCCATGTAAATCTTTCATGAGATCCTAGATTAATCAAGAAAATTGCAGTAAACAAAAAAACATCATTCAGGGGTGAAGAACTATATTAAAATACACTTTAAATTTGTATTTGTGAGTTCTGATAATATATTCATAAGTCATTAAGAAGTGAAAGCTAAGAAGACTACCACAGAGAAGAAAAGCTCAAAAACAAGATATATTTTTGAGTAAATGAATAATAAAATATGATTAATAGACTCGAAGAACAATAACGGAAAAGAACTCTGCATAAATATAGTGAAAATCGAGGAAACATGAGAAAAACATGAGTTACTCCTTAACTCTCATAGTACAATATTATGCCTAGAATAAAATTAAAACTTACTGCCATTGAGCACAAAGCACTGTAGTCTACAATATTTTACTCCTCTCAATTAATTGTAGCACTACCCCATCAAACACAAATGTTTAGTACAATTGCTTCAAGTTGTCAATATTCTGTAGTTAAGAATTATATGCTTGTCGCTGTATCTGTTGAAGAATGTTTCTTCAGTATTGAGCGGTTGTTTTCTCTTATTTATTATTTATTGGTACAATTTATGTATATACAATGATTACATTCTTCACAGGGAATTTGTACCTGGATGTGACATACATTGATCTATCTTTTTCTTTCCCTCCAAATGTCTTCCCCTCTCTTCAACTCCTCTCCCTCTTCTTATTTGCAAAGTTTGATTTTCATTTTATCCTTCTTTCCTCATTTTTTCATTTTTTCCTAACACCTCCACCTCCCTAGTGCCCCTTTTTGAAAAGTTCTTATTTCACAATACCTGTTGTATAATTTGATTGTTATTTACACTTTTAGTTTCTCACACACAAAAGAAGTACAATATTTACATATGTGTCCAATTTATTTCACTTAAGAGTACAATCTCAAAGTCCATCCATTTAACAATACATATCTGAAGTTTATCATTCTTTATGACTGAATAGTACTTCATTATATTAAAAAAAATCACATCTTTTTTATTTGTTCATTTGTTGATGGGCACTTGGGTTGATTCCAAGATGTAGCTATTACAAACTGTGCCACTATAAACATATATCACTGTGGTATGATGCTTTTAATTCCTTTGGGAAGATACTAAAAAGGGGAGAATAGATGGATCAAATGTGACAGCTAGTCATAGTATTTTGAGGAATCTCCCTAGTGATTTCCAAGGTGTCTGAACCTGTCTACACTCCCACAAACAGTAGAGAAATATTTCCTTTTCTGAGAGACATTGTTTTCCTAATTTCACCTCTAGTGGTTTTGTTATTTATGTACAGGAATAATATTGATTTTTGAATGTTAACATTACATCCAGCCATAGTACTGAATTTAGATGCTACATACAGAACTCTTATGGGGGAGTTTTTGGGGTCTTCTGTGCAGACTATTGTGTCATTTGCAAATAATGATAATTTGAACTCTTCCTTTCCTGTCTTTATTACTTTCTCTTGTCTAATTGCTCTGGCTAATGTTTTTAGAACTGTATTAAATAGTTGAAGCAATAATGGACATCCTTGTCTAGTTCTTGATTTTAGAGTGAAAGCTTTTAGTTTTTGACAATTTAGTTTTTGGTTCAGTTCCTATATTTTTTTGCTGATTTTTGTCTAGTTGATCTATTTGTGACAGTGGAATATTTAGTATGATGTTGGCTGTTGGTTTTTCGTAGATGATTTTATCACATTGAGATAAAAACCATCTATTATTTCAGTTTTCCATTTCTTCTGTACTCTGTCTTATTAAAATAAATATTCTTAAAGTAGGTATTGATATTCTTCTGAATTTCCACAGGATTCATAGCAATTTTACCCTTTTGATTTCTAATTGCATGAATTCATATCTTTTCTGTCTTTTTTTAATACAGTTTATTTAGGTTTTATCAATTTTATTTAATCTTTCAATGAAACTTTGATTCATTGCTCTTTGTATTATTTTCTTAGTCTCAATGACATTAATTTCTGATCTGATCTTTATAAATTCTTCCCTCATACAGGCCTTTGGCTTGACTTATTCTTTTTCTGAAAGCTTGTGTTGCAACACTAGGTTTTCTATTTGATCTCACTCTGTTTTTCTGTTATGAGAACTCACATTTATAAATTTCTGCTATAAATTTTAGGACTGCTCTTATCATGTTGCATAAGTTCTGGTCTTTTTATTGACAATTTCATTTAATTATAGATATGTAATTTCTTCTTCAACTTCTTTAATTCCATCTGTGACCTATTGTTTGCTCAGTAGAAGGTTATTTAATTTCAGTTGTTCATAGAGATTTTGTGATTTCTTTTGCCATTGAGTTCCAATTTCATTGCACTATGATCAGATAATATTCATGTGATAATTTCAACTCTTTTGCATTTACTGAAGCATATTCTATGGATTAGTAGGTGGTCTATTTTAGATAAAGTCACATGCACAGCTGAGAAAAATATGTATTCTCATGTTGTTTGGTAGAACACCAACATCTCCTAAGTCCATTTGTTCACAGGTTTGGTTCAGTTCCTATATTTTTTTGCTGATTTTTGTCTAGTTGATCTATTTGTAACAGTAGAATATTAAGGTCCTCTATTACAATTGTGTTAGTGTGTATTTGATTTTTCATGCCTGTGAATATTTCCTGAACATAGTTAAGTGCTCTTGTATCTGGTGCATATACATATATCATGGTATCTCTTCTTCTTAAATTATCCCTTAACAAGTATGTAATGACCTTGTTTGTCTCTATTGATCATTCTTAATTTGAAGTTCACTTTGTTTGCATATAGAAACACCACCCAGGTTTTTCTGGCTTCTTGTTATGCACAATATTGTTTTCTATCCTTTGACTTTCAGTCTATAAATTTCTTTTCTTGTTAAACATGTTTCTTATATATTGTTGGATCTTGTTTCTTGATCCATTCTGCCAGTCAGTTTCTTTGATTGGTGGATTGAGCTTATTAACATTGATTAATACAACTGGCATCATTGGCTTAGCATCCTTGCCATGATGTTTTCTTACTGTAGGTTCATGTCTTTCTCTTCTGTTTTATTGCTTGTTTACTTTCTATTGGTGGTTACTTTCTATTGGTGTTCATGGAATTGTAGTCTTTTTTTGATGTTTTTCTAGAATATCATTCATTACACTTTGTAGAATGGATTTGGTGATCATAGTTTCTTCAGTTGTTCTTTGTCATGGAAGTATCTTCTCTATTAATTTGAAAGATGGTTTTTCAGGGTACATTAATCTGGGTTGGAAGTTGCTTTCTCTCATGACTTGAAATACTTCACTCCATACCCTTGTTGAGCTGAGCATTTGTGTTGAGAAGTCTACTGTGATTCTGATGAACTTTCCCTAATACGTGATTTGTTTCTTTTCTGCAACAGCTTTCAATATTCTGTTCTTGTGTTGAATTTCTTGTTCTTGATTGTTATATAACTTGGTGTAGATTTATTTGGGTCATGGCTAAATGTATTTCTACATGCCTTACTTAGATGTATGTCAAATTCTTTTTCTATGCTTGGAAAACTTTCTGCCATTACTTCTATAAAAAACCTTTTTGACATTTGTGCTGACATCTGCTTTTTCCATTGATTCCAATAACTCTTAAGTTGTTCTTTGCATAATCATATATTTGTTGAATTGTTTTTTCCAAACACCTTTTTTTAAGATAGCTTTTTTCTCATGATCACTACCAACCACCATGTCTTCTAAGTCTGATATTATATCTTTGCTTTTATTTATGAGGTTTTGCAAATTTTTTAATTTCCTGGACATTTGGTTGAAAATGTTTCATGCATTACATTGCTCTTCTATGTTTGGCATTCATGGATTCCATTATTTTTCTGTGCTTCTCCATTTTTTTAATATATGTGCACTCTAGTTTTGCTGAACAAGTAAGTCCTTTATTATTGCCATTATTTCTTCATTTACCTGAGGTTATTTTTTATCTTATTTTCTCTGAGCCTCATGGATTTGTTTCTTTTCTTCTGTTTCTATAATTTCAGAAATTCATGTATGTGACTTCCATTTTCCTCTTTTCACTGCCTCTGGACTTATTCTGGCTGGACTAGAGATCTGGGGTTGGATTTTGAATTTTCAGCTTGTCATTTTCTATTTTCTAAATTGTTATTTTATTTTCTGCTTCTTATAAGGTTTTATAGTAGGTAGCTTTATCAGTAGAGAAGGCCGCCCTAGGAAATATCTGTTCATCAGAAATGTCTTTTAGGTGTAGGAAGTTCTTAGTTTTGTGCTTGTCCCAGGATCCTCCTTCCTAATTTATTAAGAGTAGAACATTGATATTGGTATCTATTTGAATTTACTCCCAAGTTTTGGTACTGGACTATGGTGATGCTTATTACCCCATAGTTTCCCAGTGTTGTTATACAAGGAAGAACAATTGATCATAACAGGTATGACTTCCTAACTAAAGTAGTAAAATTAGCAATAACAATAGCATCAAGCATATTTTAGAAAGTTACAAACCCTGGCAACTGTTAATTTAATATCTTTAGCCATCTGAACACGATCTACAGTTGTATAACAAAACCCAACATAAATTGGGAGTTTGTATGTTCCCCTTGGTGGAGAAGTGTCCTGTTGTGGGGAAACTCAAGTGAGATAGAGGATAAAAGAGAGATAAATGAGCTGAGGACTTAGCTCAGTGGCCTAAGGGCCTGCCTAGCAAGCATAAAGTTGTGAGTTCAATCTGTGGCACCAAAGAGAGAGAGACAGAGAGAAAGAGAGAGAGAGAAATGAAGAGAAATACAGTAGAAGCAGGGCTAGGGGACAAAATGCTATCACTCAAGTTTGGGAAAACTAGGGAAGAGTGCAGAAGACAAAGAATGAAGGAAGAAACAAAGGATTATCAGAGCTAACCAGAAACTGTTTAATCAAATGAAAATATAAAATCAAGAGAGATTATGGAGGAAAGGAAGTAAGAAGATGAATCACATGAATGAATTGCAACAAAAAAATATATAATCTGGGTGTGGTGGTGCATGCCTGTAATCCCAGTACTCAGGAGCCTGAGGCAGGAGGATCATTGCAAGCTCTAGATCAGCCTAGGTTACAAAGTGAGCTCATGGCCAGCCTGAACTGTAGAGCAAGACCTTGTCTCAAAAAAGACAAAAGAAAAAAAAAATTTAAAACAGAAAAAAGAAACAAACCAGAAAATTTAAAAAAAGAAAAAGTAATGAAAAATAAAATGATTATGGTGAGTATAGAGAGCCTCAAACTACTGAGTAACCCGACCAGGCCTACAGCAGAATTAATGTTGGATGTGGGACTGATCTTGGCTTCCAGATGTGGGGAAGCTGGGGAGAGTCTTTCCAGAATTTTCTGTACCCAGCCACTCCTTATTCTTTTTGTTTTTGTGTACTCACCTGCTGTACCCACCCACGGGTACCCACCCACTCCTTACCCTGTTTGTTTTTGTGTGCCTCCCCCAGTTGCTGTGCTGCCCTCAGAAAGAGACTGCCCAGGGCTGCTCCTTGTCTCCTGGTCCTTGCACAGACTGCTGTTTTGCTCTTTCACTGGCAAGTCTCTGACCTCTTGTGTCACTGGTGTAGGATGAGGATGGTGCTATGATGGGGCTCTAGACCTCCAGCTGGACTCATGGGAAGCATTGTCATGGGCTCTAGATTTTCATCTGGACTCATGTAGGACATTGCTGTGGGATTCAGGCCCTTGGCTGAATATTCTGTCTTTAGTGCTGTGGATAGATTTCCTGCACTTTCTTATGTTAACTCTGGGTGACTATCATAAAATAATATTATAAATTCTGTGTCCTGATTCTAATTGTTCTCATAACCCCTGACTACAACAAGCAAAATGACAGCTGATTCCAAGGAGCATCTATGTGGGCAAAACAAGAAACAGAGTGATTTCCTGGGGGATAGGGGCAGAGTGCTTTGTGAAATCTTGGGATTGGAGAAGGCCCAGGGCATTCACAAAAGAGAAGTGGGAAGGTTTTCTGAAATTAGAAGACAACAAAAAAGTTACGCTTGGCTAAATACCCAGTTCAGTGAATGTTAAGTTAGAGACTGGCATTTCAGTTTTGGAATGTATGTGGCAGAGAGAAATAGGGAGTTTGAAAATTGTGGAGTAGGGTGTCAGTAAAGTTACGTGTTCTAGAAGGAGGATGAGTAGGAATAATGAAAGAGGGATTAAAATTGAGAGCTTTATGTCAGGCAGTTTAAGGTGTTTGAGCCTAAAATTGTAGTGGAGAATAGGACAGTCTTGGTTTTTTAAGGAGAGATTGTCCAAAATATGACCGAGAAGATAAAAACCAGCAGTAAAATTGAGAAGCAAGTAAAGGGAATAACAGAATGTTGGGGCTGTGAATGGGTGAGGTGGATGGAGGCGGGTAGGTCTTATAATGAGACGTATGTCTAAAATCTGTTGGCTTTTATCTGGAGTGTGCCCACGAAACTGGTTGGGAAAGAAGCAGGTAAGTGTCTCTGAGGAGAGGTTTTGGCACAAAAAAACCTTTGATAGTTGTGAGTGACTTGAGATGAATAATATATTTTAGAAAGGGATGAGTAGTGATGGGGTTAGAAGTTCATATAAGGCTTGAG